>JACEGR010000773.1:0-218255 GCA_014170235.1 Listronotus bonariensis
GTGCCATCAGTTATAATATGAATTTTGTGCAAAAGAAGGGAAAATATTGTGAAACATAACAGATGACAAATGACAAGTAGTGGACATCCATGGCGGCGGCGCCAGCTTACCATAGCGAGAAGGCAGATCAGCACAGCCATGGGATGTCCACTGCTCAGTCATTGTCATCTGTTGTTTTCACATTCCTTTCTTGCACAAAATTATATTATAATACAAATGGCACACAATATTTCATTTAACATCAAAACCCTTAAAAACATTGGTTACCATTCACTATAAGTTCAAAAGCTTGTTACTCCCAAACAAATCTCGTAAGCGCAACCGATAAATACATCTGAGTAATGGCCGTCAATTATGGCCGCAGTATTTATGGGTGAACATTTCACTCTTAATGAAAACGTAAAATAAATGAAAACAGGTTTTAAAAGGTGTTTATGGGGCATTGTGTGGCAATTTAGTGCCTTATGTACCTTTGTGCAAAGAAGTTATGAATATAGAAAATAGCAGTTAGTGTAATACTTTCTGACAAACTAGGAAAATAAATATGGTTATAAATTATTACCCGTAGAGAAAGTGGTCTAGCGATATTTCCTTCAGCTCTTCTCATCTAAAGGATGCAGCTACTTGTGAGCAAATAAGAAATAAAATTTCCTTTCTCGTCACTGGAAAGGGGCTGTTAAAAGTAGTTTACACTGAACTGGTTAGCTCAAAGGTCGTGGCTGAAAACATTTTTATTAAAAACGAGAAAGAACAGTTACGGAAAACAGGAACATAATATGGAGAAGCTCATATTTACCTGTTTATGGAGGAACTGTTGTCAACAAATGGGAATGGGAACATGGACCAGAGGAGTGGAAGAACAGCGCAATAGGTATTTAAAACAAGGGGTGCGTCTTCCGACCAATTAGCACTTGTTTACTCATGATATACAACAAATAGATCTGCAAATGTCGTTTTTACTTCGCTCTTGGCAGTTTTGTGCCCTTAAAACCGTTGGCAGACAATTGTTTATGCTTTAAAGCCGTTTATGCCAGTTCCGCGAGATGCTTTCAGCCAACATAACATCAATGTTATATTCCAGATTAACAGTGGCAGGTCAGCAAAATTTAACAGGCTGTGCCGGAAAGTCACATTGTTGGCAAACAGCAGTTCGATCAGCTTGTCTCCCGGTCAAAACTTTTAGGGAGCGCTCGATTTTTTGAGAAAAACATAGGGGTTGCTTAATGTCACTTTGCCATACACAAAAATAGTCCAATACTTCAGGCCGTGTCAAAATAAACAACAAAAATGTATCTTTACTACTCTCATTTGAATCAAATTTCTTTGAATGCAAATAGAAAGTTAGAACCGTAGTAGTTGATGGAGAATTGTCAGTAGGGACACGGGTCTTGGTTTTGAGATCTAACTCGCGCAGATGTGAAAATAGGACTCCTTTGGTCAGGTATAAAGTATTTGCGTCAAGTCGTCGCCTGTTTAATCTTATTTAATTTCTCGAAAAATTGTCATCCTGAAGAATTCTACATCGGCGTCCAAGCCCGTCGAGCGAAGAAGCCATACGTATATCTTCTATTTTTATTGTGTTTCATACAGGGTCTACTTATTGTTGGTCCGATTGACGACGGAAGAGCGGCGGGAGTTTGCGCCTTACCGCCAAATGCGCGGCAGTGCCTGGGAGATCCTGGGTTCCCCGTCACCTGCCACACCGGCCCGCGGTCTCCCTCAGATATGACGCTCTCTGCAAAGTTACATCAGAGGAGGTGCTGGGGTGGCGGAGGTCGCGTTTTTTTGGCATACTGTCTGAAACAGCATCCGGAGGCCGCTTTCTGCCACGTGATCTAAACAGCGATCGGCGGTAACTCAGGCCATTCCTCTACAATCAGTCAATTTTCTGGCACAGTGAGCAAAACTAAACATATATAAAAGTCCACGATAAGGAGTTAAACAGTTTCCAGGCGCAGACACTGTTTAGCAAAGATTATGTCACAAATAAGTGAACATAGTTGAGCGCCTCCTTGCCGTGCGCTCCGCCTCCCGGCAGCCCTCAGCCATGCCAGCCCAGGGCTCCAATGCCCCTGGTCGTTTTCGCTATTAACAGGGCTGACTCAGGTGTCACCTGGACTTGGACCCCACCTGTCAAAATTAAAACGATGCCATTCATTTTTAGGTTTTTGGACTGGGTTCGAGAACATACCAAGAAGAATTTTACCTTTGACAGTGGGGTAAGTCGAGTGACACGGGTCGGTACTAATAGCGAAAACGATTAGGAATTAGTTTGGCATTGGAGCCACAAACAAGCATAATACAAAGATACCAGGAGGCAAGGAAATAAACTTTTTAATAAGGAGCGCTCAATCCCATTTAAGCCTATGTTCACTAAATTTTGTGACGTAATCTTTTGCCGTAATTCTTTGTTTAAAATTGCACTGGAAGCTTTTTTCGCGGTTTTGGTGTTATTTTTGCTCCTTAGTCATTGGACTTTTATATATGTTTAGTTTTTACTGTTTATAGTTAAATTGAGCAGTTATTAGAGAATTATTGCAAGTTGCCCATAGATAACCTACATTTAGATCCGCAGTGGCAAGAAGCATTTTTCGGATTTTTACGACCTTGCGCAGTGGGTGGACGAACATGCGCACTTAAAAGCCGTGGCAAAATATAAACACCGGCACCCCGTACCCTTCGACCGCGGTCTGACCGTAACGCAGGAGCGGGCATATCGAGTTTCTGAGGGGGGCCATGGGCCGAGGGGAAGTGTGTAAGGTGGCAAAAACAAAAAATTTTTAAGGAGGGCCAAATTTTTTGAAGAGCCAAAAAAAAGTCCTCTAACCTCTTTTTATTGTTTTCACCTTTTATTCTTTTAATAAAATTACACAAAACCTCCCACGTATTTCAAAAGATCCTCACTCTTCAATTCCATCATCAGTCTCACCCCTCGGACCAACCTTGGCAGGGGGACCCTCAATAAATATTTGCTATAGACATGTATGAAACACAATAAAATAGAAAGGATGTCGCGTCGCATCAAGGGGGAGCCATGGCCCCCCTGCCGTAACGCTCATTAGCTACCGTACTTCGAACAGAAAACCAGGACGCCGTCAACAAATTCTTTCCTATAATGCGGATAGTTTGTTTGGGACCGGGTGCGTCCCGAAGTTAAAATAAGACCAAAATAAGGCACGACCTAAAACTGACATAAATAAAGCCAGGCACTATACTTATTAAAGGAGTCCTAATCCTACTTTGCATCTGCGCAAGTTCAGATGTCAAAATAAGGCCGGTATATTAGTTCCTGGCCTCACTGTGCAATAATTCTCCATCAACACTGCAGTTACAGAGAATTTTAGAACCTGTAAACAGAGGCACTGACCTCTGAATATTTTTAAAGGAAATTTACGTTTAAATCGTTATTAAGGGTAAGATACCATTTTTTAATGTTTTTTAGGTGATTTTATTTTATTTTATTTTATGCAAGTATTAGTTTATTTTGTCAGATAAAAAAATATTATGGCAAAAAGGTGACGTCACAAACCTAACCTATATTTTCAGACAAATATAAAAAATCGAGCGCTCCTTATTAAAAAGTTTATATTCCTTGACCAGGAGGTGGGATCAACAGCGATTCCAAATTGGTTTGCTTTGCGCATGACGTAGCAATGTGACTTTTTCGGCGCAATATTTAAATTTAGGTCCTAAGAAGTGTTGTGAATATTGGTAATTTTTTAAATATTAGGACGGGTATGGGAGATCTTTTTAGAATAATATTACTGTTAATCTAAGAATATAACATTTGATGTTTACTAACTTAAAATGTTAACAGAAGCATAATAAACGGAACTGGCGTAATAAACCAATGTTTAAAGCACTTAAAAACACATTGTCTTATACTTAACTAGTTTTTAAAGTCACAAAACTGCTTAAGAGCAAAGTAAAACGGCAAACAAACTGCGCAAGATCCTACCTTTTGTATTTGTTGTATCATGACAAACAAGTGCTAATTGGTCGGAAGGCAAGCGCGCCCCCGCTTCTGTTTTAAATACCTATTGCGCTGTTCTTAAAGTATTTCCACTTACTTCTGTGGTGCCACTCTAATTTGTTCCCATTTGATTGACACTTTCAACTTGTCTGCCATACAATATGGTTCTCCTTTCTTCCACCCTCCATATTTTAAACAAATAAATATAATTTCTCCATATTAATGTTCCCCTGTTTTCCATGCTTGTTCGTACTTCGTCGTTTTAATAAAATGTTTTCAACTTCACGACCTTGAAATAGTGTAGTTCAGTGTAAACTACTTTTAACGAGAACTAAATACCTAGTCCAGGGTAGCTTTCCAGTGACGAAAAATTTTGTGCGTCACGCTCCAGGGCTTGAAGCTCTTGAACTGCTCTAAAAGTTAGTCACTGAAACGCATCCTTAGACGAGGAAAGAGCAGAGAAATGGAGAGAGATAGAGAACTCGCTTCGACCACTGCGCATCCTATTTTGCGGGAACGGCATGGGCGCCGCCATATTTACCCCTATTTTCCTGGATTTGTCAAAAGTAATTTACACTAACCTTATTTTCACTATATTCCGCCTTCTTTTTGCACAAAATTTTTATAAAACACTAAATTGCCACACAATATTTTATAAACACCTTTTAAAAAACCTGTTTTTATTTATTTTACACGTTTTTTCATTAAATTGAAAATAATTTACCCATAAATGCTGCAACCATAAATACAATATGTAGATGTATTTATGGTTGCATACACGAGTTTGTTTAAAGTAAAGCTTTTGAATTAATATAATTAATAATAAAAAAATGTTTTTAAAGGGTTTTTGATGTTAAATGAAATATTGTGTGCCATTTTAGTATTATAATATGAATTTTGTGCAAAAAGAAGGGAAAATATTGTGAAAATAACAGATGACAAATGACAAGTAGTGGACATCCATGGCGGCGCCCGGTATCTGCCTTCTCGCGCATGGTAAAGCGACTTCTCCCCCTCTCCATTTCTCTGGGAAAGAGAGATACTTTAAGAATTTTTAAAATTTTGTGCTTTTTAACCTTTCTTGGCTTTATAACAATAATCTCTTTTTAATATCTAATTCAATTTTAAATAAATAATTTTAAAAATCCATCATTTACCATAAAAACGGAGTAGCTCAGGTGCATAGCACTTTCCGTCACTGGAACGCCATAAAGTAGAACGAGATGCAGAGTGGCTTTCCCAGTGACGCAAATAGAAGCGCTCCCGAGTAGCTCAGGAGCATTTCGTTCTACTTTTTGGCGTTCCAGTGACGGAAAGTGTTATGCACCTGAGCTACCCAGAGAAATGGAGAGAGATAGAGAACTCGCTTCGACCACTGCGCATCCATTTTGCGGGAACGGCATGGGCGCCGCCATATTTACCCCTATTTTCCTGGATTTGTCAAAAGTAATTTACACTAACCTTATTTTCACTATATTCCGCCTTCTTTTTGCACAAAATTTTTATAAAACACTAAATTGCCACACAATATTTTATAAACACCTTTTAAAAACCTGTTTTTTATTTATTTTACACGTTTTTTTCATTAAATTAAAAATAATTTACCCATAAATGCTGCAACCATAAATACAATATGTGGATGTATTTATGGTTGCATAAACGAGTTTGTTTAAAGTAAAGCTTTTGAATTAATATAATTAATAATAAAAAAATGTTTTTAAAGGGTTTTTGATGTTAAATGAAATATTGTGTGCCATTTTAGTAATTTTTCAAAACTAATTTCATTAAAAATCAAGATTTTTGTTTACAAATAAGGCTTTGACATAACAACAGATGACAAATGACAAGTAGTGGACATCCATGGCGGCGCCCGGTATTTGCCTTCTCGCGCATGGTAAAGCGACTTCTCCCCCCTCTCCATTTCTCTGGAGCTACCCCGTTTTTTTCCCCTTGCCCCTCATGCACCAACCCCTCTTTTGGTTTTTGTGCTTCAAACATGTTTTCTTTTATGGTTAAGGATGGATTTTTAAAATTATTTATTTAAAATTGAATTAGATATTAAAAGAGATTATTATTATAAAGCCAAAAAAGTTAAAAACAACGAAATTTTAAAGTTTCTTAAAGTATCTCTCTTTCCTTGTCTAAGGATGCGTTCCAGTGACTAACTTTTAGAGCAGTTCAAGAGCTTCCAAGCCCTGGAGCGTGACGCACAAAATTTTCGTCACTGGAAAGATACCCTGAGGGGTTTTCCAGTAATGAAAATTTTAGTGCATCACGCTCCAGAGCATGAAGCTCTTGAACTGCTCTGAAAAGTTAGTCACTGGAACGCATCCGCAGGACAGAAAGCTCCAGCTGGTAAAAAAACTTAACCTTACTTTAAGTAATTTTAAAATTTCGTTTTGTTGTGAAAACAAGGTGGATTAATGGATTATTTATTTATTCTCTCTTTGCTAGTTTAGATAGCTATGGAAATTAACGTTGAATAAATGTTGAATGAACAAATAATAATTTTAAAGATCTATCCTAACCTTAATAAACAAACTTTTGACGTTTGGAGCACGAAACACCTAAAGGGGGTTGGTGCATGAGAGGCAAGGAAAGGAAAACGGAGCAGTTAAGGTGCATAAGACTTTCCGTCACTGGAACGCCATAAAGTAGAACGAAATGCTCCTGAGCTACTCGGGAGCGCTCTGTTTGCGTCACTGGAAAGCCCTCTGGAATTACATTGACGATGCCAAAGGGTTTTTCACAAAAAGTGTAGATACACTAGTTAAAACTATTTCTATATGTCAAACAGACTTATTCTAGAAATTTGGCGCAAAACTAAAGCAAGGCTGCATATTATTCAGAAATGACGCCCGGCAAACGCTCGGTAAAGATCAGCGTTATGAGCGAGACCTTACCAAGAGCTAACACAAGGAACAAATTACTTCGATCAAGTCACAGAAAGGCTAAACTTTATACCAAGGCAGTGCTGCCAGAGTGGCTTTCCAGTGACGCAAACAGAGCGCTCCCGAGTAGCTCAGGAGCATTTCGTTCTACTTTATGGCGTTCCAGTGACGGAAAGTGTTATGCACCTGAGCTACTCCGTTTTTCTTTCCCCTTGCCCCTCATGCACCAACCCCTCTTTTGGTTTTTGTGCTTCAAACGTGTTTTTATGGTTAAGGATGGATTTTTTAAAATTATTTATTTAAATGGAATTAGATATTAAAAAGAGATTATAATTATAAAGCCAAGAAAGGTTAAAAACAACGAAATTTTAAAGTTTCTTAAAGTATCTATCTTTCCTTGTCTAAGGATGCGTTCCAGTGACTAACTTTTAGAGCAGTTCAAGAGCTTCAAGCCCTGAAGCGTGAAGCACAGAAATTTTCGTCACTGGAAAGCCACCCAGAACGTCGGTAAATTAAAAGATCGTTTAACTAGGTAAGGTTGCCTCATTACATCACATATGTACCGCACTGCTGGTTCCTTATTGGCGCCAACATAGCAAACAAGGATGTCTAGACGGATAATGCTATGAGGGCGAAAGAGCGCGATATACAATATTTAAAAATCAGCTAGAATAATCATTGTTAAATAATTTATTAATAGGAAATAAAGAAGTTACGGTAACAACTGGAATTAACAGTATTTAAAAGTATTTCTTTAATACTGACAAAAAATACAAACTACACTGTTAAAAACTTCATTAAATAATGAGCAAAATACATATGTGACGTATGGTCCGCCATGTTGCAAGGCTTACGAGGCAACCTTACCGTCAAACGATCTTGGGTAAATTATACCCCTTTCCCAAAGTCGATTTATATAGGATCGCGACATTCGGCCATATTGCTTTGACGTGGTATGACGTCACATCTCCCCTTTTCGGCCATGTTGTTCAGTGCCGGAGATATACAGTTTATTGTATTAGTAGAACAACCGTTTACACAAACGTTTTTAATTATTATTAAGTTGTAAATTCTTTTACTTTAAATAAAAAACATTTGGAATTACATCTTTCAACAAATATCACTTCCAAAACAATGCTAAAATGAAATGCGCAAATTCTAGACTCCACTGGATTGATTTTACCGTCGTGCCAGCTTTTCTCCGTAGAGTGCCCTTCCTTGCGTCCCCGACCTTGAACCGCCTAAAAGTTGAAGATGTGTCGCAACCTTATAAATATAAACCAACCTTGCCCCTTTCCTAGCATCGTCGCGTTTGGTCCAAAGAGAATAGACAAGGATAGAGGATCAATCGCTGTTTCGAAAAGTGGCACAATTTGAAGAAAGGGTCTGCGGGATGGCAGGGCATGCGCATACGCACACCCAATGTCAAAACCGGCGGTATATTCAAAATCATTGATTTATTGAGTAAATATACATAAAACATTAATAAAAAGTGGGAAATGTGGGTAATACTGAAATTTATTAATAATTTATGAACTAAATATTGGTAATTTAGATGCTAATGGTGTATTAAAATCTATTTAGTAGAAGTCTATTTTTTCTTAGATTGGAATAGGTTAATGTGGAAAAATATATATAAATTTTAGGGAAATAAGAACTAAAAATGAAAATCTAAATAGAATTATTTCATGAAAACTAAACTTTTACTGCGAAATTACATATTTAGCATAAAGAATGGTTGTTAAATGTAAAAGAAGTGTATAATTTTAAGAAATATATGAAAATAACTCGCTTAAACTTACCAACAAAATAAATTATAGATTTATTTTCATCCTATTTAGTTGAAAGGTATTATAGTGTATAAGTTAATATTACTTATTCTGAGAAAAACGTAGTAGGATTTCAGTTTCCATAGGCCACTGTGCTTGGTCCATTTTATTCAATAGCTACATACTTTTTTTTAGGTATGAAGAATAAGATAAGATTGCAGGTTTTAATTAACAATGAAAATTTAAGTTTCCACAATACTGGATATTAACTTATTTAAAAAAAAAAAACTTTTGTAAAGGAAGCTCAACAATGCTCGGTATTGCCGAAAAAAATCTTAATCCTAAAAATATTTTTTCCACAAATTTTCGATATTGACAAAAATAAGTGTTCTTTCCTCTTAAGAAAAATTCATAATTTTTAAGATATTTCATATACCACCGAAAACAATTAATATGGAATGGTTGAATTTTTTCGTAAAATTAATAATAGTTTGCCTTATGGTACGAACTTAAGTAGACACACTCTAATCTTGGTTTGTACCTCAACTGGGTCAGTTATTTAGTGTTTGGGCCTTTTTATTTTTTCGCTTTAGTATAATTTTTATCACTATTAATACTTTTTAAACTTGTCATTTGTCTGTCTTACAGTTCAATAATTTTTTTAAATTTGGAGTGAAGCACACAGAAATCCTCTATTGGTTCATTGTGTTTTTACCTCCAGCAAGATATTCTTTAAATATATTTTACGTATTTATGTAAAATATTAATGTATATAATATTTTGTTAAAAAATAAATCTTACATAAAGTGTTAATTTGTTTTTACTACTGACTAATGTCCTATTAGCAGAAACTTCACAGACGGACCTACATCATAGACGTGCATGGCTGGCTACAAAGCTTGTCTTTAAAATGATCAGTGTTGCCAATCATCCCCTTGTTCCGATTTTGAGGGAACTGGAGGAGCAGTCTAAAACAACTAAAGGAAGAGAACAGATTAACTACCTTGCCCAGGCCTTCACACGGATAAGACCATATTTACAAGATCTATATATGAACGACACTCTGCCTTGTTTTGAGTTTGAGTATGAAGTGCAGACCGAGAGTATTCAGGTATTGGAACTGGGCCTAAATAAATCAGAACCTATGAATAACATCGAATTTTTGAGAGTGGTGGAACCTTTTAGACAAACCCATAAGTTCATATTTACCGACGCATCAAAGGGGGCGGCAGGACCGGACTTGGCGTGCATGTTCCGGACATTGACTTTAACTTTTCTTCAAGACTGCCAAATCATTTATGTATATGCACTGCTGAGATTGCTGCAATAAATAGGGCTATTTCTGTCTGCCTGGAGAATAACTGGAAAAACACAATAATATTCACCGATTCTAAGAGCGCAATTGAAAAACTAAAAAACACAAACATAAATTCAAGAAATGATTATGTTAGCCTTTTGACCCGAAGATATTTAGTAGAAACAAAAAGAAATAACATCAATATTACCTTAGCTTGGATTCCAGGGCATGCTAATATCCCTGGCAATGAAAAAGCGGACACACTGGCAAATATCGGAAGAGGTTTGAATGTTCCTATGGACATCAAGATCGACAAAGCTGAAATAATCCCTATCATCAAGGAGAAGATTAATAAACAATATCATATAGTATGGAAACAGACAACAAAAACAAAAGGAAAACAGTACTCTCAAATACAAGAAGATTTCCCAAACGTACCATGGTACCTCAAAATGAAATATATAAACCGTAACCGTATTACCACCATTATTAGAATGAGATCTGGACATTGTCTTACTAAAAAACATTTAAACAGAATAGGAATAACAGAAAGCCCACTATGTGAATGTGGCAATATTGAGGATCTTAACCACATACTGTTAGAATGCCCCATAAATTTCATTCCCGGATTCAATATATACGAACATCTTAGACAAAGTGGTATCCAAACTCCACTTAACATAAACACCGTATTAGGCAGCATGAACGCAAAGGCTTTAGACATTCTGCATAATTTTATAAAATATAATTGCATAAAACTGTAATAATTGGATTCTTTTCTGTGTTGATTGTTCATATTGTAACCTGACTTGATTAATAATTTTTCCTAATTTTCCTTTCCTCTTTTTAGACCCTGGGTTCTTATCCGAGACAACATTTCGGGTGTGACAAGCTCCTCAGTTGTCCGGGAGCGAGAAAAGTTACCTACCTGTGTTTGTGCTATTTGTCTTTACTAATTAACTGTCCGCACACCTCGTTAAGTGTTAAATGTATGTATTGTCAGAAACATATATGTTGAATGTTATAAATAGATTGTTTTAAGAAAATTTGTTTTACAAAAATTTTGATAGCAGCCAATGGCCTAGAGCCAGACAAGGAGGCTATCGACCTAATGAGCTGGTGGATGGCGCTTGATAGAAGCCAAACCAAAAAACTGAAGGAAGAAGAAGAAGCAATTTTTAGTCGGAAAAGTTTCGTTACCGAGATATCCATCATCAAAGTTGGTATTTGAACTAACCTCATTTTCACTGTATTTCCCCTTCTTTATGCACACGATTCTTGATTTAAAGCTAAGAGTGGTACACAAAGGTCTTTTAAAGAGCGTTACAAGAATACTATATACCTATCTTTAATACTTTCGGAAATATGACCATTTATATCTGAACTTACAGTCTAAGCTTACTCCTAAGTATAATATTTTTCAGATTTAAATGGTCATATTTCCGAAATTATTAAAGATAGATATATCAAATGTAGTATTTTTGTAAAGCTTTTTAAAAGACCTTTTAATGTTGGTGTAATAGATAGGGTGTCCCATTTAAAAGGGGAAGTTATGTCAATATATTCTGTTAATAGAATTGTTTTGTGTAATCTTTATAACATAAAAAAAACTTGATTATTTACTGTACAATTTTTTAGGTAAAAGAATAAAAAAGTTATAGGCATTTTAAAATGTGGACAAGTTAGATTAAACGCACCATGATGGCATAAAAGTTCTCAATGGATAATTCGGGCGTTTTTGAAAACCTTCGAAAGTGATAAATCACGTAGGTGTAATTTGTTTTTTAAATGACAAATTACTATTTAGAATTGTCTCAGGAATCCAAAAATATAAAGGATGTTCCATTTAAAAATTCAAAATTGGAGTAATTTCCGGTTAAACCGTAATTAACAAAAAAGTAAGAAATTTGCGGAAACTCTACTCTTTTCATACCAAGTCTTATTGTAACATGTCTAATACTCCAGAAGTTATGCTTGTGTAATAGATGCGTTGACATCTAGTATGCAAAATTTTAAACCGTGATCAACGCTTGATATCGCGTTTTATGTACAGCTATTGGTTGAAAGGCAATGCTTTAGGTTTAGAATTATGTGTTATTGCCTTTTAACAAATAGCTGTACAGAAAACACGGTAATACGCGTTGATCGCGGTTTAAAATTTTGCATATATGTAACTTGGACAGAGTTCAGAGTTTACATATTGTATTTTAGAACTTTAATAAACTACAACATTTTATCATATTACAGAGGACTGGAAGGAATAAAAAAACAAGTAATTTACAAAAGTAATTATTTTAAAAATATACCTTTCATACAACAGTATCTTCAGACTAATAAAATGCAATAACCATTTTAAATGTAGTTACTAACAAAACCAAAACGTAATAAATTTAAACATTAAGGATGTGTCAACCTAACAATTGTATAAAAACCTAATTTATTTTATTAAAAGTATATAACGCGGGAGCCAAAACATTGATTTACACAAAGTTCAGTCAATATACTATTTCTTCTAATAATATCTGAGCGTAAAGATAGTACTGTCTAGTCTAAATGGGTAACAATAATCAAAAGGATTTTTTAAACTACAAAAATATAGCGTTATATAATAAACACCTTTACAGAAATACTAAGGAACTGGTATAGATGAGGTTTTTCCCTAACTGATTTATTTTAGACGGAATGACATTTTCTAGAAGCTGAATGAAAAATTCTTAAGATTCTAAAAAACTGGATTCTAAGGCATCACAAATATTTATTTTTCAATTTAATTTTCTTCAGTACAAAGAATTATTTGACATACTTGGTTTAGACAATAAAATATTATCAGGGTCCCCAATAATATGACATTACAATGTTAAAATGTTTAGAGGCTGATTTTTAAGTCGGATAAAAACAGTGTTGAGTAAGTACATTACTACAAAGTTTTTAAAACTTTTTATCAATAGAAAAAATATAAATAAAAAAGTGATTAATTATATTTAAAAATGGTAGATCAACGTCGCGTCGCTGTAATGCGTGGATATTCTTACTTATTTAGAATCAGATATTTAATTATATAACATGTTACAATCGTGAAAAATCTAAATTAACCTATGTTAAAGAACTTAGTTTACTTTTTTAAGTTCTACTATGAAGACTAAAGTAGAATTTGGAGGGATGGCTGGTGGTGATCCTTTAGGACCATACCTAGAACAATAAAGATGATATTAAAATTAGACGTCTAGTCCCAATTTAGGCCAAAAAATTTCTAATCTAATACAGGGTGTCTGTCCCAACTGTTTTTACACATGAAATAACTTCCACTCTGTATAAGATACAAATTGTAAGTAAAAAAAGGCTTTGGTGACACTTATTTTATTAACTGTATTGGTAAGTATTGAAGATTTCTCAAAAACAAAATTTTTATTGCCAAGAAAGTTTTTAAATGAAACACCTTATATATTTTTACTCCTTATTAAATTCTACATAAAAAATGTAACATAATATGTCAACTATTGCTGTTTTTTAGGTTAAGTAAGTTAAAATAGTATTTTTTTCTTTTCTTAATACTGTTAATGAGTATAGGGACATGTTTATGATATCTAAAAAACCAGCAATAACCTAGTTTCAAAGTGTACAATCTCCATATATCTTATTTAATACAACGAGATAAATGTCTCAATAATTATATCTTTCAGCGCTAAATTTAAATAAATCACTTTTTAGGCCATGACTACATTCATAACAGAGTGTTTAAACTTAACCCATCAAAGTCTGCGTTGCCATATGCCAACGTCAAAACTATTGTTTTGAATGCATTCTAATTTTATTTGCTTTTACTGAAAATAATTAATGATAGCTTATAATGATAATCAAATATATACATTTTATTAATTTAGTCGATTACTCTTACTCAGGAAAACTATTTGAGTTTTGTGGATTATTTTATTATGCAGTATTTCGATAAGTTGCAAAATAATAGGTGTAATTAATTTAAGTGTTAAAGAAATACTAAAATTTAGTCTACTGGTTCCAAACTTAAGTATAGTTTAGTTAACATTATTAATATATATAATAGGATAGAAAATAATTATAAAATTATTTTCTATCCTAAATATCACTGTTGCCATATGGCAATGTTAGTTCATGTTTAACTTGTAATAGCGGCATTTACAAAAGGTCCTAACAATAATAGCAATTATTATTATTTTTTTGTTAATGACTTTATAGAAAAAACAACTTGATTTAAATGTTTGGAAAAAAGTGGTTATGCAAGGGACTCACATCACCATATGGGAACAGTGATTAAGAATAAAAAAAATTATAAAAAAACATTTTTTTTTAATAAATGCCGTCATTAATGGGTTAAGAAAGAATACATTAGATTCAACGTATATGTTCTTTTTTCATTTTTAATAAATTATAATGAAATAATCTTATATTGTAGATTGTATACTTTAGAAGTAGTCCTCTCCATTGATGTATAGTGTATTAACCAAGCTCTTTGATTCACTAGTTACGTCATCTTTGTCGTGGGGGTGCAGGGGAATTATCTTGGAGGAGGGACAGCATGGATTTTACCCGAAGCGTTCTACAGTAACAAGTCTTTTGACCTACCAGAATCATCTGTTTTAGATTACAAGTTGACAGTGTTCCCACTGATTTCATCAAGGCACTTGACAAGGTGAATCACTTACTATTATTGGCTAAATCAAGAGCTCTCGAGCTGGGGAGTAAGATTGTTATATGGCTTGCTAGTTTTCTAACCAAAAGTGTCCAGCGAATTAAGATTAATAATTTTGTTTCAACGGAAATTGCTGTCCCTTCGGCTGTTCCTCAGGATTCACACTATGGACCGCTGCTATTTTTACTATTTGTAAATGATATATGCAATTTTGTTGTAGAGTCTAGCTTCCTAATGTTTGCCGATGACCTCAAGCTCTATAAATAAATTCACACTTGTGCAGACTGTGATTTATTACAATCTGACATCAATAATTTGTCTCTATGGTCTAAGATGAATGGTCTGGGCTTTAACATTGGGAAGTGTTGCTCCATTACTTTTGCTAGAATAAGACATCCAGTGGTTTATGAATATGTCATTGATGGTGTGACTCTTAAGAAAGTTAGTGAGGTGATTGATTTCGGGGTAGTTTTAGACTATAAATTATTATTTAGAAGCCATATCGCACAAGATTTTGCAAGGACCTTTCATGTCAAGTTTATAGGCTTCCGGATTGTTCTTTTGTGCGTTATATGTTGGAGTATGCGAGCCAGGTTTGGTTGCCTCAGTATGCTGCGCATATCACAGAGCTTAAGGCTGTCCAAAGGAGGTTTCTACGCTCCTGTGCCTTTAATTGTTGGGAATTTCTTTGTTGGATGGTCACACCGACTACAATGAAGTTTTTTCTAGACTTAAAATGTGTTTATTACAAAAACAAAAGCTTCATGCTGATATGTGTTTTCAATACAAACTCATATATGGCGAAATTGATTCAAGCTTTCGTCTAAGTCGTCTAAACTTTTCCACGGTTCATCAAACAAGATCAAATAACCTATTCTACTAAGCACCAGAAGAATAATTATGGAAAAAAATTTGCGTTTTGATATTACTCTTCTTAGTTTTAAGAGGGCGCTAGGTCGTCTTTAATGATCTTTTAGCGTAAGTTATAATTATAATAATAATAATTATTATTATTATTATTTAAAGTGATTTATTGGTCTGAGATGTTTCTTCTACTGTACATGCTTCATTGGTGAGAATGCAGAGTGAATGTAATGAAAAAAATTTGCGTTTTGATATTACTCTTCTTAGTTTTAAGAGGGCGCTAGGTCGTCTTTAATGATCTTTTAGCGTAAGTTATAATTATAATAATAATTATTATTATTATTATTTAAAGTGACTTATTGGTCTGAGATGTTTCTTCTACTGTGATGTATTTAAAATTAATATTTTGTAAAATTTTGTTATGTAATTCTTGTATAGTGTATCAATTATTGTAAAATGGAGTATCCGTTATTAAATAAATAAATAAATAACATTATAAATTTCTGATGTAGGATTCAACAGAGTTAAATTTTTCAAAATATATTGTTTGTTTTATTTAACAAAAACTTACTTGACAATGAATATATTGTTTTTGAGATACTGTGTATATTTACCAATACTTTCAATTAAAATGTGTCCAAACAAAGTTATTTTGTGTATAAATATAGTTGGTACACCCTGTATATCATACGATAGTCTAAAGCAACAATATGAAATTATGGGTTACTATCTGTGATAGAAGGTTTATCAAATGAAAAGGTTTTGAAAAATTATATTATTAATATATAAAACTATCTCAAAACTAAAATAAATTTTAAAAGGTTGATTTCTTTCACATGGCATTACATATAATCCATCAACCTTGCTTTCAAATCCATGTTCACAAACATGTAATAATAGTTATTTTTTCCTACTTCTCATGTTTCTATTTCTTGAAAATTTCCGTTATTTAACTATTTAATAATAGTCGATAAAAACTTCCACAATTTTGGAAATGTCGACGTTAAAAAGTGTATTATAGCATTAACTTGAACTTACGCTGTGTGCGGTGGGCAAGTTATTTTCCTTTTTCCTCCTACTTTCATACCGGCTACCCCGATATCCCATGCCTTGATAACTTCTCCTGAGCCCAGTCGGAATTTAAAGCCAGGACCCTTCTTTGTTGCGTCAAACACTTTGTTGGTTTTTTCTAGCCTACCTTCATAGTAAACCTGAAACACACGTTAAAAGTGCATGATTATTTGTTTTACCAACAAGTATGGCACAACAACAGCATTGGTGATTGCTGTGTTTAACAGCGGCATGTTGAAAAAGTGAAAATAGTCGCCAAAGCAAATAACTTAGGGGGGTTGCACTTTCGAATACTCGATTTTTTTGTGTCTTACCTTATTTTTAAACATTTCAAGAATGTATTACCAAATTTTTAAGTTGATTAGAATAAATCTCTCCAAGGGCCAAAAAAAAAAACAAAAAAAAAAGGAAATACTCGTGAACAAAGAGGCTGAAGACATCGAAGCTGCTGCAGGGAGTCTACCCTATGAAGATGGAATTTTGGAAGTTAACAACAAATTACCTAAATAAACTTTTAAACGCGTTTTTCTCAAATATACTTTTTAAAGTCCGTGTTCACTGATATTTGAAAACTACTTGACCAATTCACTTGAAACTTGGTACACATTTTCTACAATATAAAATACCTCCCCCAACTTTTAGTTAATTTTTACACACACATTTTAAATTTCACCAAACCTGTTTAAAACCATTTTTTGTTTTTGATACGGTTCAAAACATTTTAAAAACATTACATTTTCCTGCTAAACGTTGATGACATATACGTCACGTATTTAACCGTGTTTGAATACATCGCGGACAATGTTTTAAAAACAATATCTTATCTTTGTCGGGACTTACTTACTTACAAGACTAAGCTTAAACTGGAAATTATATCTATTATTTTTTAAATTTAAATGGTCATATTTCAAAAACTATTAAAGATAGATATATCAAATGTGGTATTTTTGTAAAGCCCTTTAAAAGACCCACTTAATGGTGGTATAATATACAGGCTCCTATTAAAAAAATGCTTTTTAAAGTGACATGACACCTACTGTCATTTTTGAGAGAGCCCATAAAAAATTGGCTAAACATTCTACATACTGTTTTTTAAATGAATGTGCTAACTCAAAAAACAAAAAAGTTACATGCTCCTAAAAGTGGCACAAACAAAAAAGAATTTTATAAAGTGTTGGGAGGAATTTATCAACTTAAAAATGCTATTTTAAACAATTTTGTATTTTGACTAATAAAAAAGTTACTAATGACGGGAGCTTAATTTGGATGACCCTGTATTTGATATTGGTAACTTATTAAAAAACAACTTATTTTTTAAGTTTTGAATATACTTACATTTATAAATCTACCAGGTTTCGCTGGTGGTCCATTTCCTTCAACTAAATCTTCTACTATTACACCTTTTTCTAATATTTTTTTTGCTTTTTTGGTTGCTGCTGTTCTTTTTTGACTTCTTTTGTTCTCCATTAATTTGTTGTTGTTCCTGGAAACAAAATAAATATAATATAGAACTCATGGATTGTCAATATCATAATATTTATAGAAAATATCGAATATTTACGATAAATATAAAATAAATACGATATGTATCGGATATTTTGATAATTGTCTGAAGATAATACATTATGTTAGTAATAGAAAAAGCTTGATATCTGTAAATGTTAATATTTATAGGTAAAACAATGAATGAGAACATGTTTATTGACAAAAAAAAATAAATAAAAATAAATTAGCTTATAAGTCAATATTATTAAAAAAAACTCAAACTAAAAAAATACTTATTTCAAAATGCCAAATTCTCGTTTTAAAACAAAAGCTAACATAAATTCAGGGCGTTTTTTTGGCACAGGGGGTAAATCGTCATTGATTAAATTATCAGATTTACTTAGAAGCCGGTAGGAACCCATTTTTGCTGGGATATTGATATTATCATATACAGAATCAGCTAAATGAAGTCGTTTATAGGCAATGAAAAAAGGTTTTCTTACAATTAATTTTGTATACAGGGTTCGCAAAAAAACTTGGAAAATGTGATTTTTCTTCAAAAATAAAAACCTGTAAACTATTTTTAGCAAAATGTCACTTTAATTTTATTTTATTATTATTTTCTTTTGAATAGCACTGGCAGTTAAATTGCGGACATTAGCAATGACTAGTTCTTTCCCAGAGGTATCAAAAAGTGCCCTAAAACTGATTTGTTATCAGAAATTATTATGATGAAGATCATTTTATTATTATTATTATTATAGATCATTTGAAACTTTATAATAATATATTTCCAAAACTTTAAAAGTACAACAAATATAAACTTATTATTTACTATTTAAACACCCTTTTCCCCTCCCAACCACATTAAACACAATTTTTCAGGTGTAAATAAATTAAATCAGCGTTTTTCAATTTTAAATTACTCAGTTATTGTTCAGCAAAATTGTGGAGTTCAATAAAATTTTATATTATTATTTCTATGGATTACAAACTTAATTTTAAGTAAAATTCCTAAATAACATTTTGCTTAAAAAGGAAAAATAAAGGTCAAAATGAAGCTGACATAAAAAAAAAAATTGTTTTAAGAATTTTTTGCCTACCCTTAAATTTTAAAATGATGATCAAAATCACTTTGTTTTTAATTTAATAAAAGAATTTTACCTGCTTCAACTGCTTTTTTGCTTCTTAGTAAGTTTCTCAGGAACTTCCTCCTGTTCCTCTTCATTATCCTCATCCTCATCTTCAGAATCACCTTCCTCTTCCTCTCCATCTTCTTCTTCATCCGACGCTTCCTCATCATCTGATTCATCTTCTCCCTAATAAACATTATGTACAATTATTATTTATTTTTGAAAAACAATACAATTTACACCAAAACTAAAAATACTGGAGAAATTTAATTATTAATTTATACAAACACAGGTATCAAACAAACAGTGCTTGTCTAAATTCAGAACCCCTATCCTAACTTTTGAATTATTTGGTATTTTTTTATGAAAATTTGAGAACTTCAGTAGGATAACATAAACCAAATTATGTGTATTCCTTTTAACTTGCAGAACTGTTCTTCAGAACCAGACCGAAAAGGAATACCAAAAAACATTGGGATTTGTCCGTTGACATGACATTTATAGCAACCCAGAATTGGATGCATGTAAAAACGAGTTAGACTTGTTGTTAGTTCTTAGTAGATCTGACAACGGGTATATTGAAACATATCGTCTGTGTAGGCAGAGATACAATAAATTACTTATTGAGTCCCGTAAGAACCTATATGAACGAGAAATCATTAATAGTGACAATAAGTCAAAGAGCATGTGGAGAGTAGTTGGCGAAATTACAGGGAGGGGCAACACAAAGCAAAATCTTATGCTAAAGGGGAACCCAGAACAAACAGCTAACAGTTTTAATGATTTCATTCTTAATGCGGCAGCGGAATTGGTAAAAACCTTGCCTCAGGCGCAGTTTTCATGCAATTTTCCTAAAAATAATAACACCATGTTTGTCACACCATTAACAATTGTTGAGATAATTGAAATCATTTCTAAATTAAAAAACAAGTCAAGTTCGGGATTTGATGAAATACCAAATAATCTGGTAAAAAAATGTGCATATGAATTAGCAGAGCCTCTATGTCATATAATAAATAATTCATTTAAATCTGGTGTTTTTCCTAAAAATCTTAAACTAGCCTTAGTAAAGCCAATTTATAAGAAAGGAGACCAATCTTTACTACAAAACTATCGACCTATAAGTTTGATATCTGTTTTTTCCAAAATATTTGAAATAGCTATGGCTAAAAGACTTTTAATTTTTTTTTATAAATACAAATTATTAAGTAACACACAGCACGGGTATCTTGATAGAAAATCAATTGAAACTGCAGTATATGATTTTATACAAAATATTATAACAGGAATGGAAGATAAGGATACAATTATGGGAATGTTTTTAGACTTGTCCAAGGCCTTTGATTGCCTTAATCACAACATCCTTTTGGAGAAACTGCACCGGTATGGAGTCAGAGGAACAGCTCTTTTATGGATCAAGTCATACCTTTCGGAACGAAAACAAAAGGTAATTATAGATGATGAAAATAAAAGGTTTTTTTCAAAAGAAGGCCTTATTTCATTGGGCATTCCACAGGGCAGCGTAATGGGTCCGATACTTTTTGTTTTCTACATCAATGATATAGCAGAGGAAGTGGTACAAGCAGGGCAACAACTTGTTAATTATGCGGACGATACCAACATCTTATTAAAAGAAAAATTATTCACTGATCTTCTAGAATCATCAGACACCTGTCTGGAAAGAGCGCAGAGTTGGTTTTCTAAGAATGGCCTCATATTGAATAATCAGAAAACAAATTACATTTGTTTCAGGACCCAGCAGAGGGACTCCGAGTTTCCAGAGACAGTAGTTCTGGGCTCGCGGGAAATAGAACTACAAAAAACTGCAAAGTTTCTGGGTATTTGTCTTGATCAAAATCTTAGCTGGAATTATCATGTTAGCAATGTATGTCAAAAATTAAATTCTGTCTGTTACTCGATGCGAGTGCTGGCAAACTATCTAAGTGTCAGTACCCTGAGAAGTGTATATTATGCAAACTTTTATTCTCGAATGAGGTTTGGGGTGATCTTTTGGGGAGGAACAACTGAAAGTCAAAGAGTATTCCTTGTGCAAAAAAACGTTATACGTACAATCCTTCGCCTTCAGTACAGACAATCCTGTAGGGGCAGATTTCGGGAACTGAATATTCTCACTCTTCCTGGTGTGTATATCTATGAGTGTTTATTATTTTTGTTTAAAAATAAAGATAAGTTTAGGCAATATGAGATGACTCACGATCATCAAACACGGTTTACTGGCTACTCCTTGCCACAACATAGACTGACCGCAACGGAAAAATTCACTACATATTCGTGTATAAAATTTTTTAATCTGCTTCCTAATGAAATAAAAGTTCTGCACAGTTTTAAATTGTATAAAAAACAAGTTTTTAATCTGATTTTAAATATAGAACCGTATACTTTAACTGAATTTTTAAACTACTAATTTTAATATGTCTACCAATAATATTAAGTTTTAATTGTTAAGTAAATGTTTAGGGTATGTTTTGTATGTAACTGAGTGTTCAAATTTTATACCTATTTCTGTATTTTCCCATAGTTTGTTACATTATGCACACTATGGGCCTTTTGTGACGCCATTTCATTTTATTGTGCACTGTTTTTTATACTGTACAATTCTTCTGAATAAAGAGATTTATTATTATCTTTAAAAGATCCAACACGACGTATCCCATGGCTCCGACCCCATAGGGCGTCGTGCGGAAGGCCATCCATATCGAAGACCACTCCTCGCGTCCGCTCGGTCAGTGATCTTCGGCCAAATTCATTTGCCTCAGTAGACGAAGGGATCCAAGGACAACAGATTTCTGCATCTTCATCACCAGTTGTTCGGGTGTATTTTCACATGCTGGAATGTACCTCATTTCCCTTAATATGTTATTCTTCATGCCTCCCAAAACGCCAATTATCAGGACAACCAATCGCACGGTATACTCCGGATAGAGCCTCCGAAGTTCGCCAAGAAGATCTTGATATTTGGCTCGTTTCTCCCGTTCTTTTATATCGATGTTAGTTTCCGCTGGGGCGGAAAACTCTATTACGTACATGGTGTGGTTTGTCTTATCAAGGAGAACGATGTCGGGTTTATTTGCTTGAATTTGATGCGTTGTTGGGAACGCGTAGTTCCAGTATATGCGACAGTTGTCATTTTCCACTACCGCCTCAATGTCTTTGGGAGCAAACGGCAGTATTGCTGTTTCATCGATGCCGTAGTAATGCCTCAGGTGATAGTAAAGTACCCGAAGAGCGTCATTATGCCGATGAATGTAGCTATTGACAGCATGCACTGGACAAGCTGACAATAGATGCATAAGGGTTTCGGGTTGCTGTCGACAGGCTCGACATGCGGTGTCAAGAACGTTGGAAAATTGGCTTCGGTACACCAATGTGTTTATCACCCCATCTTGGCATGCTAGTAAGAATCCTTCGGTCTCAGACTTAAGCTCGGCGGATTTCAAAACCCAAACGTAAGCTTTCGAGATAGATCGAGTCTATTGATGTTTCTGTAAAAGACTCCGTGCTGCGGCTTATTGATGTGATCTTCTAAGAGCATCCGTTGTTCGGCTCTTTTAACTGCAGCTGTTACAGCACTAGACTCCTGTCTTATAAGTGATTGGTCGTCATTAGAATCTATTTCAAATCTGAGACCGAATTTCTCCGCGGCTCGCTCGGCTGCCTTGAACAAAAATGCTCCAACATTGGCCATCTCATGTTCTTTTACTAACTGCAGCAGTGGATCCGTGCTTTTGGCAACCTGACAAGCAAGACTCAAAACCAAACGATCATGCATACACTCCAAGCTTAAAAGGCCGCGACCTCCCTGATGGCGTGAGAGGTAAATGCGGGAGACTGATGAGCGGGGATGGATGCTGCGGTGAAGATGCATCATTTTTCGTGTGCTAACGTCCAGTTCGCGCAACTCTTCTCGCGTCCACTTAACGACTCCAAACGAATAAAGCAATACAGGAACTGCCAGCATGTTAGTTGCAGCAACCTTATTCAATCCTGATAGTTCGGATTTCCATATTTTCCTTAAGCGTTGCCTGTAATTGCTTCTCAGCTCGGTCTTTACAGCTTTAACATCCTGAGTACGATTTTGGTCGATACCTAAATATCGATACGTTTCGTTATTTTTAAGCGGACGGAGAATCGCGCTGTCAGCAAGTTGATCAGCCTCTAAATCGTTACCATTTCGGCCCTTCACCAGCCTAAGCTTTGCACATTTGTCAAGTCCGAACTCCATGCCAACATCTTTGGTATATTCGTGAACCACTTTAAGAGACTGTTGTAGATCTCGCTCACTAGTTGCATAGAGTTTCAGGTCATCCATATAAAACAGATGGGTTACCTTACGCTCCCTTCTTCCTGGTGGTCCACAGCAATACCCCCGAGTCTTCCGAAGAGACACGGATACGGGAAGCAGCGATATACAGAATAATAGAGGACTTAGTGAGTCGCCCTGAAATACGCCCCGTTTAAATGTTATAGGATCAGTAATGATTTTTTGTGCTCCAGATGTTATGGAGAATTTAGATTTCCAGAGCGGCATCAGCTGTTCGGTGCAACGAATCAGGTTACGAGCAACCTTGAGATCTTTAAGCAGATGCAATATTAATTCATGCGATGTTGTATCAAAAGCTTTTTTGTAATCAATCCATGCCATACTGAGGTTGCGTTTGTATTGGATTGAGTCTTGTGTGATGCATCTATCGATTAAGAGATTTTCCTTGCAACCATTGATTCCTCTTTTTCCTCCTCGCTGCTCCCCTATATCAGAGAGAATAGGATCTATTGCACTCAGTATTCTAGAATACAAAATTCTAGTAAAAGCCTTGTAGCTGGTATTAAGGCAAGTGATTGGTCTGTAGTTCTTTGGCTGTGTTAGATCTCCTTTTTTGGTATTAATATAGTCCGGCCTTCTACAAACCATTCAGGAATTGGTGTGTGTCCATTAAGCCACGAATCAAAGATTCTGGCCAAATGCGGATGGGTACTGGGGAATTTCTTCCACCAGAAGTTATTAATGCCATCCGGACCCGGTGCAGAATAATTCCTTGCACCATCTAGGGCTCTTTTACCTCCTCCGTCGTGATTGGTGGACTTTCGTGCTGGTTAAGTTCCTTGTCGGCACAATAGGCACTAAAGTTGTTCAAAGCAGGAGTGTCCCGTCGTAACGGCTTCGAGTCCTCGTAGACATTCTTCCAGAACTGTTCCACAACATTTGCTTGTGGCGGATTTTCGACCGTTGGTGCTGGGTCTACGAGAAAGCTAGAGGGTTTAGTCACAAATTTATTTGTATCTCTCAGCCCTTTAGCCTTTTTCTTTAAGCTATTGTTAATAACACCCAACGATCGTATGCGGTCTAGGCAACGCTGCTTAATGACCTGAAGCGTGATTCTGTTAAGTGTATGGTGTTTTTGGCGTAGCTTTAAAGCTATTTTTCTGATCTTTGCCGTAAAAGGTCTGTTGGCTGATATATAACCCATTACACTTTGAATGCGCGATGCCTCTTGCCGCGTTAGATCTATTTTTTTGGCAATTTGCTGAATTCTGCGTTCGGTCTTCCGAAGTGCCTGGTGAAAGCTATCTGAGCGGTTAGGAACAAGTTGTTTCGCAGCTTCATAAACAGCGTTGTTAAGTGCCACAATATCCGTTTGTTCTGAAAGTAAATCCCGAAGAGCGTTGTTTGCTTGTGCGATATCTCGGGATTTTATGTGAGACTTGATGTTGATGTTAGTAAGCCTCTCTGTTAGTTCGTTGTTGGCGTTTTCGGGGGCAATCTCAATTACCATATTTTCCGCAGGCTGGTTTTGTTCCAGATCCTGATTATCCAAGTCCTGAGGTGGCTCCTGTTGTCTTGGTGTTCTGACATATCCAGATCGGTTAAGATAAGCTACATAGTCTCTCAAACGTTGTTGGGAGAGATGACTTAGTTCTGGGTGTTTAGCACACCATGTGGCGTGCATCCGTGCCATGTAGCCCCTAATGGTGGGTTCGCTGAGGGAATATGCATCCATCAGATCGTCCCTAAGTTCGTCCGTCCACGTGAGGCGTCCATGTCCATTGCCAAGGTCGTTTAAGGGCGTCCGTCCGGTTGCTCCTCCAACCTGCCCTGCACCCCTATCCGAACGGGGTGGATTGTTGGGAGCTTGCTCATCATTGTTTGTAGGGACAATGCGAGATATCCACGACTCTGCGGGATGTCACCCCACAGAGCCGCGGCGGTTACCGGTATTACATAGGCTACCGGACCGATTCAAGGCCTCTCGTAGGTTGCTGTTGGTACCCGCAACCCCTTCAAGCTCGCTGGCAGTACCGTCTTGCTTGGATTGTTCGTGTTCGGTAGCACCAAGAACAATGCTAGGCATTGTCCTGATGGCCAGACTTATGTTATTATTATTATTATTATTATTATTATTATTATTATTATTATTATTATAAGTTTTAACAGATTTGTTGTCCTTTGTTTGGTTTTTGTTTTAGTCGTGGTTAATTTTTTTTGTTCTGGTAATTAAGTTACCACAATAAATAAATACAGATATTTGTAAAATATAACCAAGTGTATTTACTATTTGCCCTTTGGCATATCTCATAAGTGTCAGAACCCTTAATGCACCTCCTTCGATGATGATGCATGAGAGGCAAGGGGAGAGGTATTAGAACGGTTCTGCAGAACAATTCCATTATAAAAGGAACACTTACGGTATTGTTTTGTGCGGTTCTAAAGCATAAAAGGAATACACCGATTTAGGACAAGAAATGACAAATATAAATGATAAAACGCGAGCGCCATTTTGGAAAAAAATTAAATGGAAAAGGGGTCTTGTGGCACATCGTCTTAAAGCTCCTTACGAGTACTTTATAACCCCAGAATATAAGTCAATACCTTTACCTACTACAAAATGGCGGTACTTTAATTACCTGAATACCTGATTTGGATGACCATATTTACAAAACTAGTAAAGTTAGATATACCTAATGTGGTATTTCTTAAAGTTTTTTAAGGATTTATTTAATGGTAATATTGATGATAAAATACAGGATAGGACAAAAAGTATAGGTTTTTTTAATGATGCACTCAGTATATTACATCATCATAAAAAAGATATCTCAAAGACCTTTAAGAAAATACCACATTGGCTATATCCAACTTCATTACTTTTGGAGATATGGCCATCCAAATCGGGTATTCAGGTAATTTTCAAAGTACCGCCATTTTATGGTAGGTAAAGGTATTTACTTTTTATTCTGGGGTTATAAAGTACTCGTCTGATGCTTTAAAATGATGTGCAACAAGATCCCCCTCCCTTTAATTAATTTTTGTTTTTTTTAATGGCGCTCCACTCTCAGTTCGACATTTATATCTGCCATTTCTTGCTTAGAATTCGCTTTATGTTGTCTTATTAAAAAGGACAAATTTTCATGAAAAAATACCAAACAAGTCAAAAGTTAGGAGGGGGGTCCTGACTTTAGACAAGCACTGTATAACTGTTTTTGTAAAAACTCTTAAAATGCAACCTATCAAGAGCTAATTAGATTCATCACTTTGTCAAAAATTACCACTAATAAAAAATATAAAAAATGTGTAAAGGGCTTTTATTTAATTTTTCAGTGTTATCTTTATGTTCTAAAGTTTTGGTCACAGGAACAAACGTTGTTTCCAAAATATTTATTGGGGTGTGTTAATGTTGGAGCTGCGACAGACGAGTAGAGAGGCGCGACGCGATAAAAGCAGCTTTATATTACAGTAACATAAAACAGGTTTTTTTTTTATCATTTTACTTAAATATCTTAAATCTATTTTCTCTCTCTAGTGCCTATTTATTAAACAGGTGTATTCTTTATACTATTAGTAATTTTGATGTATCAAAAAAGTAATATAATTACTAAGTCTGTGTTTTCACGGGCCACTTTTTGAAGTTGATATGGGCCACAAAAAGTGGTTCGATAGTAGGCGATCCGACCACAAAAAGTAGTTCGTCCAATCGCTGCATAAGTTCTGTAGTCAGTGGACGGGATCGTCGACTGACGGCGACAGAAGTTTAATTGTGGTTGTCAAAACGCCCAAAGGAGTAAAATTTTAGCATTGTTGGAAACGGAATTACAAGCTGGCGACAGTAGACCTCACACCAACCACTTAACCCATTATATTAAATATCTACTTGTAATGGTTGAAACGCTGCAATGCTTCCACACAATTACTCTGCTGGATTCCAAATTTCATATTACCAGGTCATCTGAAAGTGGGTTAGGTTTTTGATCTATATGTCAGTCAGTGAGTGGAAAATTGACGACTTTTTGACACGAAACCGTTAAGACAAGGTTTTTTAAATTTTTTTCCATGACAAGACCAGAAATTGCCCTATATTTTTTGTTTTGGCTTGGTTTGTTTATGCATCGCACACAAATGTTGGCTTATTTTTCTTTTTTATGTTTATTTCCAAACAAAAATATGAAGAAAAATTTTAAACATATGCATAAATTAAAGACCAAAGAAAAAACAAAATACCTAAACGCTATATGTCCATAGTAATCTTGGGATATTTTTTTAGGGACATATTTTAATTATTGAGTTAGCTAGTAACAAAAAAATAATTTACTTTAATGTAAAATTAGTATGTTAGACACAACATGCGTAATTTAACAAAACTGGTTTAAATATTATGTAGTGCAAACTATTTTGATAAGAGCCAGACACTTACATGTTAAAGCCCGCTTATAAAAACTTGGCCTAAATTTTAAAGCCCGCTTATAAAAGTTTGGCTTAATTCCCAACAGAGCATGCAGCAAAAAACATAAATACTAGGCGACTGCTTGGGCCATATGAATAAAAGAAGCAAATGCTTTTGCTTATAAGTAAAGATATTGATCATAATATAGAAATAAAGAAGAATTTACTTCAAATGTATGAGCATTTGCTTACAAGTGCAGTATTTACTTATAGAAAAGTGTTGCTTCAACTTTCTATAAGTAAATACTCTCACTTGTAAGCAAATGCTCATACGTTTAAAGTAAATCCTTGTTTCTTTCTATATTATGATCAATACCTTTTACTTATAAGAAAAAGCATTTGCTTCTTTTATTCATATGGCCCAAGCAGTCGCCTAGTATTTATGTTTTTTTTAATTATTTTTTATTAAACCCAAATGCTTCCATTTTATTCAGAGGTATCTTTCTCGAAAACCGTTTGTTGTATTCTAATAATACAAGACACTAAAAATTGGATTTTTCTCTGGCCGACTCGCTGCTTTGTGACATTTGATGCGAAAATGTAGGCACAGTTCAAAATAATTGATGTATTTTTATGATGGTTGTAGCCCGAAGAAAGAGCATTTTAAGGCACTGCTTTTGTTTTGACAAAATTGATAAAAATACTTTAAATATTTGAAGTGAACTCTGTATAAAAAAAATGTTAAATTTTACCTCTGCTTCTTCTTCTTCCTCAAAGTCTGGGTCATCTGATTCTTCTTCATCCCCTTGTTCTTCCTTTACTAATCCATTAAGTAATTTTGCTTTCTTTGAGGGTGCTAAAAATTATTAAGCAACCTAAAGTTAAATCTTAATATTAAAACAGTATTCGACTTACGCTCGAGCTGTTCATTTTTCTTTTAAGTTTTTTCTTCTTGGCTTGTTTTTCTTCTATCTGTTCTTCTTCTTCAACTTCATCCTGTTCTTCTAGATCTGCAAGACTTAGACCATCCTCATCAGCATCAGTCAAGTAGCCAGTAAGATGGACGTAAGCTTTACCATTTGACGCGAATGAGACTTGGGTTCCTGCCTAAAAACGTTAATTATAAGCAAAAATATAATAATATGACCAAGTAAATATAGTAAAACATTAAAATTCATTTGTTTAAACTAAAACCTATACACTCTACTTAACCTAAAAACAAGCAATAATAGTAAAAATAAAGATGTGGTACGTTGATATAACTTTTACTTCTAAATAACTTCTCTATTTAACATTTTTGTGTATTTTGCAAAAACACTTGGTAATTTTTAGAAAGTTGCTGCCGCTCTGATTTTGATGAAATTTGATATAAGGGTTTTTGGGGAGCTGATCACGAATCTGAAGGAATTTTTTGCCGACTAAGCTTATTTTCACTATTTTCCCCCTTCTTTTGCACACAATTCTTGATTTAAAGCTTAAGTGTTACACAATATTTGATTTTCACCTTTCAATCCCCATTTTTTTTAGATTTTTGCATTAAATTGTATAGCTTTACTTTGATAATGCCGCAACCATACATACACATAGGGCTTCATGGCACACTGAGATTGAAATGATTCAAAGTAAAGCTACGCAATTTGATGCACAAAATAATGTAAAATACATTGAAAAACGGGGTTTCAAAGGGTAAAAATCAAATATTGTGTGCCCCTTTAGCTTTAAATCAAGAACTGGGTGAAAAAGAAAGGGGAATATAGTAAAAATAGGATTCGTTTAAATTTCAAGACTGATGATGAATATCTCGAGAACTAAACTTTTCCACCAAAAAATTTTTTCAATTTGTGATCAGCGCCCCAAAAAAAACCTCGGATACCAAATTTCATTAAAATCGGAGTTGCCGCAACTTTCTACAAAATGACCAGAGGCTCTTATACCATTGTATAGCAAAAAACAGTGGGAATCCAATAATAAAAATAGGTATCTTATTAAAAGTTAAAAACTTTGAATTGATTTCTGCAAATCTGAACTTCTAGCAACATTGCTGATATCAACACTGAATTCAGAGTATGGTTTTACCCTGGAGTACCGAATTTCGTCCAGTTTGGTTCAAAATTTTCTGAGATAGTTGAGCGTTTTCAAACTTTTTCGACACACTGTATGATCTCATATATTTAATACAGCTAAACTGTTTTATAAATTTTGACATGGTATAAATATACCTAAAGCAATATATTTTTAAATGACTTGCAGATCAAATATCAGCAGCCACCCGGGTTCGAATCTCGGTTCTCTCCACTGGGTTTTAAATAGCTCGTCATCTTACAGATGGTAATGGCAAAGCCTGTGTAGTATTCTGCCAATCCTAGGTAGTTGTTACTTTAAAAATGTGGTGGCACTGCGCGTGTTGTCTAAAGAGGTGCTGTGAAATGCAAAACTGCATGTTTCAGTGCTTGAATAATGTTTACGGAACTAGGTAAAAAAAATGGGCTAAACATCCATTAACCCGGCAACCACAGTACACTGGTATCTAGGCATAAGCCTTCGTGAGATGTCACAAAGATAAAAAAAAGTATACATTCATTTTTTTATGACAGGCTATAATAAACCTGATAGAGGAGTTGGATTAAATTAAAGGCTTTATTTTAATATGTATAGGTAAATGTATGTAAATTACATTAATTCTTGTGGCTTGTTAGTTGAATTATGAATAGATAAATAAATATAAAAAATAATAATAAGGGATAGAAATTCCCACATCATTTCAAATAAAATCATAATTTTTAATTCAAAATGGTGGTTTTTGGTTTGACACGTCACAAAAATATCATTTTATAGAACAGAAAAATTGGCAATAATAATGTGTGATTTGTTTTAAATATTTCTTTAAATAAACTGAAAAAAAAATTGTTTCGCAAAATTTCATTTTCATTTTTTCCAGAGAATTTCAAAACCAACAGCAAATTTTCAAATTTTAAAAACAAAACTGTTAGATTTTTTGTACGTTAATAATATATTTTGGACCTTTTCCCATATCCTAGTGGTGCCCCTGAAATTTGTAACACCCTGTATGTATAAATATTTACAAAAAAATATATTTAACCAAGAAAAGTATTTATTTAAATCTTCATATTTATCACTTACCGCAAATTCTAAATCTAAATTGCACTGAACTACATCTGGTTTTTTAGTGTGCACAGTAAATAATTCCTTCCTTCATAACTGCACATAACTTGAGCTGGTTCATCTCCTGATGTTGCAATGTCTAGTGCAGCCATTGAAATATGGAACGATTTCTTAACTTGTTGCGTGTAGCGCCGTTCAGGCTCCATTATTAAACCTGTAAAAAAATGTGGATATTATAACTGTTACGAAATACTTCTTGTTATACAGACTATCACGGATGTGGTTTACAAGAGAACAAAATTCATTTTACGAAAAACAAATTATTCTTCATAAAAATTTTTGCTTGTTAAAATAATATGATACACAAAGCCAAAATGTTGATTTGAAATGATTTTTCTTTAAGAGTAAACTAGCTTTATTTCTTATTTTTAAGCAAAATATCATTTAGAAAATTTATTTAGAATAGCATTTTGAATGACTTTATTAATGTTATAGGGGTATTAAAAAGTTTCATGAAACTGATTTTGGAGTTATCAAAAATTAATTATTTTAAATTTTAATAATAAAATAACCTAAAAAACTCAGAATTTGCTTTTCAAACACCTGCTTCCTTCAAACCTACACACAAATACAATTTTTCAGCTGCAAAGTATATGATTGCCATTATGAAGTTTAATAAAAAATTTATATTATTATTTTTATCAATTACACACTATATTCAAAATAAATTATCTTAATGACATTTTGCTTAAAAATGAAAAATAAAGATAGTTTACTTTTGGAGAAAAATAATGTGTTTCAAGTTTTTGTGAACCCTGTATACAAAATTAACATTTTCTCTTCGTAAATCATATTTTTTTCCCAGCAAAAATTTCTACGTAGAATGACTTTTTTAAAAGAAATTAAATTTTTGGTTCATTTGTCCTCTAGTAAATCCCATCTGTGGACAGTTAGTATATCGGATATTTTGAATAACATTTATTATTAATACAAAGAATTTTATTAATTGATTAAAAATTAAATAAAGTAATAAGCCAACATTAATATGGTTAGATAAGAACATATAATAACAAATTACGGTAGTTGTCCAGAAAGTCGTGTCAACTCCGATCATAATCATCCTCTTGGATCAGACATTTGATTTAATTTTTGCCGCACTAAATAACCAATTTATTGATCAAAGAGCAATATTACCTTAAAAGCTCAAAAGATTTAAAAGGTACGTCCACTGATGAACTTAACTACACCAGTAAACCTTTTATTTTTGATATTTCGATATAGTATATTACATTACAAGTGTGTAAACTGACTAATTTTACACAAGTGGGAATATTGTTACACAAGGCGTCAGCCAAGTGACACAAACCCACGAGTGTAAGAAAGTCATTTTAACACAAGTAATGTACACTATTTTTTCCTAAGACCACATATTATTTCCCAAAAACTAAATTTTATTTTTTTTCCTCACAGAAAAAATAAGAAAATAATTGAAAACTTTGGAACACTAGAGTGATATATCGTGACCTTAATTGTAAAACCACCCAACTCCAGTTTTAATAAAACATGTTATGTCATCTTTAGCCTTATAAAATAAGACTAAAGATGGCATGAAAAATCACATTTTTGTAATAATTAATTAATTGTAAAACCAACTCAAGTTTTTATTAAAAATGTGATTTTGATGCCAGCCTTATTTTATAAGGCTAAAAATGCCATCGCATTTTTATAAAAACTGGAGTTAGGTGGTTTTACAATTAATAAATTAATAAAAAATGCTATTTTGATGCCATCTTTAGCCTTTGGCTAAAAATGCCATTGAATTTTTATTAAAACTGGAGTTAGGTGGTTTTACAATTAAGGTGACAATATACTTTTTCTCACTGCGGTTTTATCAAAAATAACCTACCTAGTAGCTATATATTATCTTTATTATTTTATAATATAAAAAGGTCCTCACTTAAAACATATTGCATGGTTTTTTCGATGTAGTTTTAATTAATAGCCTGATAACTTCAAATTTGTACAGATCTTTTTTGTTTTGGATGGCGTAAGGCATGTATACAATCTTTTGGAATGACATCATATTATAAAGGGTTAGTACAAAAAACCGGAACTGTGGATTATTTTAGCAACCGTCAAATATATGTAAATGAACTAAATTTTATGCCAAGGGTAACTGCACATGAAGATTTTTTTTTGCAAGGTTGCCAAGTTTATAGTTTTCTCTGTAGTTTACGGAATTTTAAAATTTTAAATGGAATACCCTATTTTTTATTATTGTAATCAATTGCTTGTATCAAGTTTAAAATGGCCTAATATTATCGTTTTTACAACTGTCAATTTCGGAGATATGGCATCATGCATTTTTCGAAATTAAATACAAAAACGGCTAGGTATGGTCAATTATCGAAAGAACGATCCAACCAATAGTCGTCAAAATTAGTACAGAGGTGAAACTGGACATTCTAAATTTATGAATAGCATTTTGCCACGTTTTCAATATACTTAAAAAAAAGTCAAGAAAAGGGAATAAGGAAATTTAATTATAAAACATCACAAATGCAATTTCTAAATTTAAAATGGCCACTTACTCCCCTGTACTAATTTTGACAAATTTCGGTTGGGTCATTTTTGAGATAATTGGCCATATCTCGTCGTTTCTGTATTCAAGATTGATGCCACATCTTAAAATTGACAGGAGTAAAAAAACATAATATCGGGTGATAATAAAGTTGATACAAGCAATTGAATACAATAATAAAAAATAGGTTATTTCATTTAAAATTTTAAAATTCCCCAACTTAGAGAGAAAGCTATAAACTTGGCAACCTGGGAAAAATAATTTTTAAATTCTTCAGGTTCAGTTGCCCCTTCACACAAAATTTGGTTCATTTATATTTAACAGTTTCTGAGATAATCCACCGTTCCGGTTTTTCTACTAACTCTGTATACCATTAGATTAGATTAGATTAAAAGGGACTATAATGAATTCCTCCAGTCTTCACAGTGCAGAATTTTAACTAATGTCAAATCCTTCTGGGGATATTTAAGGTCAAAAAGATGCGTTTCTGGTTATCCCGGAAGAATGACCTACGAAGGTATAGCAGCCGCTGATCCTGGTGATATCGCTAACTTGTTTGCCAGTTTTTTTCAGTCTGTTTACTCACGATCAGACAATTCTCCCTGTTTTGATACGGAGGCGATCCCTTTTACTAATATCCATGTATCTTGTGTACCTATTGATACAGATAGCGTTTTTAAAAGACTGATAGATTTGGACTCCAGCAAGGGGACTGGTTACGATGGTAATCCTGCAATCTTTCTGATTAACTGCTCTCCGACTTTGGCGCTTCCCTTAGGCATTGTATTTGATCTTTCTATGAGGACTGGAGTATTTCCTGGTTTATGGAAAACAGCAATGGTTACACCACTTTACAAAAGTGGTGACAGAGATGATGTTACTAATTATCGATGCATATCTGGTTTGTGTTGTATTGCAAAGGTTTTCGAATCCATGGTAACATGACTATCTGTTCTCTTCCTTTAGAGATATAATTACACATGCTCAACACTGTTTTTTTCCTGAAAGATCCTGTCAAACCAATTTGGTACTGTATACTAACTTTCTCTGCTGTGCTCTTGATTATGGATTGCAGGTTGATTCGATATATTTTGACTTTCAAAAGGCCTTTGACAAGGTAAATCACGATATATTAATCCTAAAACTTGAGCGTTATGGAATAAGTAATCCACTATTATCCTGGATCAGTAGCTATCTTTGAGACCGAACCCAAATAATTAAGTTCTGTAATAGGAAATCCAAAGAGATAAAGGTGTATTCTGGAGTGCCTCAGGGATCGCATTTGGGTCCTTTTCTTTTCCTTATGTTCATAAACGACCTATCCTCAATTTTCAAAAACAGCCGATTTCTTCTGTTTGCCGACGACTTAAAGATATTTCACAAAATAAATTCAGAAGTTGATTGCATATTATTACAAAACGATATAGATTCTTTAAATAGTTGGTGTAAACAAAATCAAATGGCATTAAACATTTCCAAATGTAACATTATATCCTTTACGCGAAAAAAGAATCCAGTAAACCATTATTATTTTATTGGAGATTCTAAGTTAGGCAGAGTTTCTCTGATTCGTGATTTGGGTGTTTTGTTTGATAGCGAACTGCGATTTACTCTACATATAGATTACATCATCGAGAAAGCATTTAGAATGGCAGGGTTTGTTATGCGACAGTGCTGGGACTTTAAGAACGTCGAGACACTTAAAACAATATATTATGCCCTTGTGAGGAGCCACTTAGAGTACTGTTGTGTTATCTGGTCCCCTATGTATAATGTGCATATCAAAAGAATTGAGCGAGTGCAATCGAAGTTTACGAAATTTTTATTGTATAGGACAGAGGTAACCAATATTTCTGATATTCCATATCCGGAACGACTAAGGTTAACCGGCCTACAGAGCCTGCAAGATCGACGTGTGCAGCAGGATTTAACATTTGGGCATAAAGTTATTAATAACTTCGTTAACTGTTCCGAACTCCTGAGTTTGTTTACTTTTAGGGTCCCCCTTCGCTCTACAAGGCAGACAGATTTGTTCTTCTTGAACCCTATCAGAACAGACATAGGTAGTAACGACCCAATTAGGCGGATTATGTGATCGTTAAATGGATTGCCAATGGAGTTAAACTTTAACTGCCCTCCGGATAAGTTTAAGAAGGTCATTGGGGCCGTCGTTTAAAACGTTTGATGGGCATTATTTCTCGATAACTTTTGTGTTTTTATATACACAGGGTGTTATTTAATAAGTGTCCGATATTTCAGAGAGTGATTTTTCAAGTATTTTTAAGGTAAAAAGTTCCTATGAACGTGTGGTCTAAGATGCTTCGCTTTCAAGATACAGGGTGTCAAAGTTTTATTTTTATTTATGTTTTTCTGCATAATTTCCTAAATAATGCCGATTTCCGAACGAAAATTGGTACCTGGGGGTTTTTTGACATGAGAAATTTGAATTTGTTCTTAATTTAGCTCTTACTTGTAGGGGCGCTAGCCACATGTATATTCTCACTTTCAAAGGCTCATGACTTTTTGTACAACCCTGTATTTACATTTTTGTTAAAAGAAATGGATAAGCAACCCGAAAAAGAAAAATCAGCCCAAGGAGTGGAAAAAAGCGTTACAAAAGAAAACGGCACTCAGGATTGGAATACAAAACGGACAGTGGCAGTCGTATTATGAAACCGAAATCTGTAAGGAAACCTTGCGGTGATACTTGCAAACTCTTGTGTAACAATAAAATTTCTGAGCAGGGCCGTCAAATAATACATAAGAATTTTTGTGTGTGTACAGTGGATGTAAGAAGACAGTACATAGCATCCAGCGTTGCACAAGTGCCAATAAAAAGACGTAGGGAGATAACCGGTCAAAGACATGCAAAAGAAATTTTACCAATAGGTATAGTTTTGAAACAGGCGGAGTAAAAGAAATAGTTTGCAAAAAGTTTTTTTAATACTTTAAGCATCTCCCAGCAAACAGTGAACACTGCAATTAAAAAGAAGAAGGATGGAGGCATTGTAACACCCGACAAAAGGGGTAAGCATGTACCTGTAAACAAAATCTCAGAAGAAGTTCGATACTCTGTTAGAACTCATATTGCGAAATTTCCAACGTATGAATCTTACTATTCGCGGGAAAAACCAAAAAGAAATACTTGGGCAATCATTTGAATATTAGTAGGATGAATAGTCTTTATCTAGAAGAATGTAAAGAAAGTGGTTTGGCACCTGAAAGTATTGCAAAGGAGTGGTTATACTCAGATATATTCAACTATGAATATAATTATTCATTTAAGAGTCCTGATAATGACACCTGTGACTTATGTGATGAACTTCAGCTTAAGATCCGTGAAGCGGAATCACTTGAATCGAGACAGTATCTACAGTCTGATTATGACAAACACCTAGCCGATACAAACAATAGATATAAACTTAAAGCGGAAGATAAAAAAATTCAAGGGAAAATTTACTAGAAAAAAGGTTATAATGATTGACCTCCAGAAATGCCTACCAACCCCAGATTTACATAATTTACAAAGCTTCTATTCCCTTAAGCTATGGACCTATAACCTTACAATCCAAGATGCAACACATGAAAAAAGTTTTTGCATGATGTGGGATGAGAGCATAGCTGGTCGCGGAGGAAATGAAGTAGCGTCGTGTTTAATAAAATGTGTTGAAGAACACGTTTCAGATAACATAAAAGAACTAACAATTAGGTCCGACAATTGTCCCAGCCAAAACCGAAACGTCCTTATGGTGATGACATATTTTTTTATCCTTCATATTAAACCAAACATTAACGTGATCAATCACAAGTTTTTAGCCAGAGGACACACACACTTGGAGGCTGGATGTCGTTTATTCCGTGATAGAGCGAGAAAGAAAAACCGCCAAGGTTTCAGATTATGACTCCTTGGGATTGGCAGCAGATGGTTCGAATATGTGGTACAAAAAAACCTTTTATCGTAGTCAATATGGAAATCTTTGATTTTAAGGAATTCAAACAACTTTTTGACAGTTCAGCGGCACCGTATATTAATAAGAAAAAAACTAGCACAGCACACACTTTCTGATATTTCGTGTAGTTCATATGCAAGCTAGAAAAAGTAACCCTGGAATCCTATACTATAAAACAGATTTTGGTGAAGACTTTTTAGAAGTCGACTTTAACAGAAGAACCAGACGTAGTAACTGCATGTCTATATCGATTGCACCGATTAGAGACGAGCCTGAACTAATTTCAGCCAAGAAGTATAACCATTTGCAAAATCTCTTAAAATGGGTACCAAAAAGATTCCACAATTATTATAAAAACTTAGGAACTGGAAAAAGTGAAGATGACGAATAAAAAACTATTTAATATAGGATAACGATCTTTTTTGTGTAACCTTTTTTTCTTTAAATAAAGCATTGAACCATTTAAATAAAAGCACTTTTATTTTCCTTGTAATGCTACAAATACATGTCACATGTCAATTTTAAAAATATATTAAGTCCACCTCTTTGGACTTAACAGGCATATTAAATCCAAAAATTATTTTTTGTATGAACAAGACTATGTTAAGTCACAAAAATCAAAACTAAAATTCAAATGCTAAAATTAGTTTTACACTCTTTTATTGCTATACTAAAAACTAATTGAAATATAAATTATTATTTGGATTAACAAAATCAGTATTTCACAATTTGAAAAATTCTAAAATTAATTCAATAAAATTGCTTTACTAAAAAATTTGCTTTTTGGACTTAGCAGCAGTATTTTGGCATTACGGTGGTGGTTTTAAATTAGGGAAAATTTATTAAAGTTACTGCTAGACTTTAATTGTGCCAAAATAAAGTCGGTCGTTTGCCTACCTTATTTTGACATTTGAAAACGAAATGAGGTTAAGGTTTAAAATAATCTTTGTTTATTTTCAAAATGAACTAAAAAATGAAGACTTTTTCTTTAGTATCTACACAAAACTAATACATAAAATAGACTATAAATAAAAACAAATAATATTATATTTTTAGGTTATAATGCAAGCTTGTTACGCTGACCAATAGCACTTTTTACATAGGCGCGTTAAGGTTTAGCAGTAATAAAATAAGGAGTTTCCCTTAATACTGCTAGCACTATTTGCTCGTTCCGACTTATCTGATCGACGTAAACACAGAAATTTACGTTACGTGTGCCTACTCAATAGAGAGATATGGGTACTTTGGTTACCACCTATACGTTCGTTATTTACGTAAGACGCTATTTAAATACCGCATGCGGTATTTAGTGTTTGTTTTAAGAGATATGGAAGACGCCGTATTACGAACGGTTAATTACACCTGTCTGCAAATTTACAAACTCAAAAACAAATAACCCTTTAATGTGCGAATACTAAAGTTTTTCCCGTTATTTTAAACACATTTTACTGTAAATTTTTCCACTTTTCCAGATGAATTTTGACTAAGACATTGTATAGGCCGAGAATCTTAACCTTTTCGTTACTTTTCCACCTGCGATATTTATCCCAAAATAAAAAAGCAAGACTTTATCAAAGATTAGTAATTTAACTTTACTCTGTGGCCCTATTACAAAAATATTTGTAAAAATCGTCTAAATAAATAATATAACCTTAAAAAATAATCAAAGAAAAATATTGTGCGCATGAACATTCTATTCGCTATTGTAAATCGCACACGACGTTATCAGCCCGCAAATTACTCCATGCGGTAGCGTTATTACCACCAGCGACGGTAAAAATCGAATCGCGCATAACTTAACTGTCAAAATAGCGCTTACGTTAATACCGCATGACGTTACAGAACCATCCATATCTCTCTATTACGGTTAAAATAGAGTTAAAGCAAGGCGACAGACGTAGACGACATATGACTTAACATTAATTCTTTTGGAATTCTTGTAAACGGTGTTGTTGAAAATCAACTTAGAAGACACTTAACCTACCTTACCTTTCTAAAATGTATAACCTCATTTAATTATTTATTTATTAACATCAAAACATTAAAACCATTTATTATCGGTATCAATCGTGTCCCTTTGGTTCAATACGTAGTAATGGTGGGCTCGTTAGGTTGCGTTTTGAACGTGCGTAGAAATTCGTAGCGTTGCGTCAGACCATAGAGTAAGGAAATTATAAGAGTTATCATGGAATAGCCGATTTAAGGACAGGTCATGCGAAAACTCCCAATATAATTTTATTCGTTTCTCGTTGAAATACCTCCAGTTAATCATTTCAGTAAGCTTACGTGTCTCCCCACCGCTGATGTTACACGAGGCGAGGCTTCGACTGACGCATTTAAAGTGTAAACTGGAAAAATGACAAGCCTGCCGCCAAGTTAGCCGCAAAAGCGGTACGAAAATTTTAGCATGCCATGGTTTCTCTTATCCGTAGCTATGTTACTTTATGGTCAGACGCATCTCCCTACGACGAGAAAATTAATAATGCTTATGTGCAGCTGTCATTTGATACGGATACGTTTACGTCCCTGGCCTTGCTTTAACTGTCTAGTTATAACTAGTTTTAACTTTTTCTGTCAATAAACCGTTTGGCATCATCAGGGGCGCATTCAGAATCGACGCCCAGTAAAGGCCCGGTCAAGACATGCGCAATAAGCAAGACCTTATGAAAACTAAACATAGAAAACAAATTCGTTTGCCAAGGTCACAAAATGGGTAAAGTTTACCCCGAAATTGTCGAATCTGAATGCGCCCCAGTGTAATTCGACAGGACTAGGTGTTTGGCATTCAATCCTCGTTAAAACTAGTTTTAACTGAACTACACTATTTTTGAGGTCGTGAAGTTATTAGACCACTCGTGCACTCATACGAACAAGCATACCGGGTAGTGCGTCGTCGAGCATACCATAGGAAATCCCATGTAAATTTTAAGAGGGTTAATTATTGGCTTCCTTATCCATTTTACAGAAAAAATGTAAGTTAACTTTTTGAAGAGACCAATCTGACAAACCCTCGTGCCAAGTTTCAAAAAATGTTGATAAGCGAATCTTAAATTATTCAATTAAATGTAATTGTAAAATTATCAAATTTTCGGTTCAGGTAAAACCAAACAGCCGCAGGCACCAAAAAAATTTTTTTATAGGGCTGTCATTTTTTATTGACACTTTTCTTCATGTCAGCGACAACATTCATTTTACAGGTGCATGTTTACCTGAATGGAAAATTAAGTAATTTAACAATTACATTGAATATTTCAAGATTCCCTTATTAAAATTTTTTGAAACTTGGCACGAGGATTTTGTCTCTTGGAAAAGTTAGGTAACATTTTTTTCTGTAAATTGTACAGGGAGCCCCACATGAGCAATAAGCCTAGTCCTCATGTGAACATAAATTGCGTAAATCTGGAACTGTAGATTGGCGCAATTTTCAAAAAGTCGTCTGTTGCTTGCTTGCTTGCTTGGGTTGGGATGGCTTTGCTGCTAGGCAATCGCCAGCTCGATCTGGTGAAGACTCCAATGTTATCTGGTTCTAGACCATATTGAAGCCCTCGACTTTTTCTTTCTTGGATATATCTGAAAGTGCTGTGGAGCAAATTTTTCAAATTGAGAGCTTATAAAATGACTGATGTATGTGAGGTTATTATTAGTTATGACAACACTACAAAGGCATGTACAATAGGTAAAAACACACAGAAAGAAGGGATAAAAGGATCTGTAAAAATGTTAAGCTGAGCATTACAATTTTATTTTATTTATTGCTAAAAAAGCCATGATCATATTAATAGAGTCGTTATTTAGATGGTTTGCCAAAACTGTCTGTATGGACATCGGTGTTGGAAAATTCATTTTAGTAAATTCTTTATATAATTCAAGAGTAGGTATAAAATTTATTGGGCATTCAAAAGTATGTGATTCAAATCTTCAACTCTACCACACTCACAATAAGGATCATCTTTGACTTTAATTTTATGTAAAAATTCGTTAGTAAGAACGTGACCCGTACGCATTCTGATTATAGTGGTAATATGTCGTCTGTCTTTGAATTGTAGGGATGTAAACCATTTTTTACCAGGAAAATCAGTTTGTATTTTGGAATAGTTATAATGTTTATTCTGTACTAAAGTTTTCCATTTTGTTTTGAAATTTTGACGCAGTTCGTTTTTGATTTTGTTAAAAACTTCTTGAGCATCTAACTGCATTGTTTTAGGGATATTTAGATTTTTTCCTATGTTGGCCAAGGTGTTTGCCTCCGTGTTGCCCATGATGCCGGCATGACCCGGAATCCATGACAATCTTATATCGTAGCCGTTGTCGTTTGCTTGGCTAATTAATCTCTTTGTCCTGATGGTCCAATAATCGCTTGAAGCTTTCAAGTGGTATTTATTTATTTTTTGAATGTCGCTTTTGGAGTCCGAGAAAATGATTACTTTTTTCAGTTGTTTGTCTATTGCTAGTTTAGCGGCGTCATGAATGGCCACTATCTCTGCTTTGCATATGGAAAGGCAGTCGGGTAGTTTAGACGAAAATTTATATTGTAAATCGGGTATGGTTACTCCGAAGCCCACCCTGTTACCCTTTTTTGATGCGTCTGTGTATATAAATGTAAAGGCCGTGTTTTTCAGTTTTTCAGTAGTTAGTAAGAATTTTTCTTTAATCATGGATTCACTTTTTGTAAGTTGGCAGTCAAATTCTTTTAACGGGACATTTAGTACTTTAAAATCTGTTTCGTAACATTTAAGATTCTGACTTCTGTAAATTTTTTTAAAGTATGGTAGAAAATGATAAATAGATGCTACGAGGTATGGTATTTTAGATTCTTGTCTTTGAGATACAGGTCCTGTTAATAATTTTCTTCGGATGTTAAGAATCATGTTAATGAGTGGGTGGTTTTGAAGGTTAATTTTCCTTGAAATAAATTTGGTGGCTATTAGTATGCGTCTCTGTTCCAGGTCTACCGTAGAGGCCTCTGCTAGTAGTGCGGCTCTTGGTGTTGATTTCATGCATCCCATACAAACTCGAAGGCCCTCATAGAATACAATGTTTAGTTTATTAAGGCTATTTTGGTTGGTTGGTTTGAATAGAATGGATCCAAAATCTAGATGTGATACTATTAATGCATGAAAGGCGGTCAGCAGAACAGTTGGGTCTGCACTCCACCATACCCTGCATAGTGCCTTTAATACATTTATGGCCTTTTTTGCTTTATTGACTGTGTACTGGATGTGAAAGTCCCATTTTAAATTTTGGTGAAAGTAGATTCCCAGATATTTGACCTGTTTTTTGTATTGAATGTGGTGGTTGTTTAATGCGATAATTGGGGCTTCATTTTTACGTTTTCCTTTTGTGAATCACATTGCTTCAGTTTTTTCCCAAGATATTGATAAGTTGTGCTGACTTAGGAATCTATTTATCTTATTCAGTGCTCTTTCTATCTTTCCAGCCATTGACGTCACATTTTTGCCCTTTGTAAATAGTACCAGATCATCAGCATATCCAATTAGTTTTGTGTCCCCTAAATCTAGGTCATATAGGTCGTGGATATAAATGTTTAATAAAATTGTGCTTAGGGGTGAACCCTGAGGGATTCCCGCTGTTGCAAGCCATGGTCCCAGTAGTGATCCATTCCACCTTTTGTATATAAAAGTCTATTTCTAAGGATTTTATGTATCAAGTTGTTTAGTTCTATATTCACTTCTAGGTTGTTAAGTTTGTCGTACAGTTTATATATATCTACGTTGTCATAGGCGGTCTTTATATCCAAGAAAACTGCTAGTACTGTTTCTGAAGGAGTAAAAGCGTCAAATATACATGTTGATTAAAAAGCTGCATTGTCATAAATACCTCGGCCTTTACGAAACCCGGAATGTTCATTGTGAAAAGTTGTTTGCGTTCTAGGGTCCAGTCTAATCTATTTTTAATCATTATTTCGAGGGTCTTACACGCGCATGATGATAAGACTATGGAGCGATAGCTACTTGCTATCGCCGGATTTTTATTTGGTTTTAGCAGGTTAATCACATTATATTTCTTCCAAGAGCCAGGTATAGGCATGAGGTCCTGAAGCATATTATTATAATTTTCCAGCAGAATTTGTTTGGCTTTGGTTGGTAGGTTTTTAATCATGGCATATGAAATATCGTCTAGGCCTGGTGCCGATAATTTTTTATCCTCTAAGGCATTGTATAGTTCGTATAGGGTAAAGAGGGCGGTTTCCATATTTTTGTTTAATAGGTGAAAGTTTGGTTGTATGTTTATTGATGACATGTTCAGGATAATTTCTTTTTTAAGTTCAGAGATTATATAATTAGTTTTATTTCTGTTGTTATTAGAGAATTTTTGATTTTATTCCATATGTAGGTAATACTAGAGTCTCTATTTAATGATTCACAAAAGGTTTTAAATTTTTGTTTCTTTTTGTTTTGTAGATTTCTTCTCGTTGTCGCTATACCTTTTTTGGTTTTTATGTAATTTTCTATGTTGGGTGAGTTTTTGAAAAAGGAAATGGCTTGTTTTCTTTCAGATATCCATGCTGTACATTCTTCGTCCCACCAAGGTTTGTTGGTTTTTTTGTATTAGTCCACATGTTTTAGTTGGTATAGTTTCTTCTGATATCTTATTAATAATTAAAAATAGCTGGTCATAGTTTTTTTTATCTTTGGACAATCCACGAAGGCTAAAAGCCTAAATACTAACGTACCGTGGGTGTCTTAAGCAGGGTAAGAGGAAGTTTGTTAACACGGGACTTAAAAACTTGAAGATTTGGGGGGAAGGAAAGACCTCCGCTGGCAGCAGGTTCCACAGTCTAGAAACTCTAGGGATAAAAGAACGAATGAAATGGGAAGTTCGGGGCCTGTCCAATTGAACTGTTGGGGATGCATACGCGCGGCACCACGAGTTTCTCTGTTGGGAACTGCAAGAGGAGGGACTATACTGGACAATTCGTCGGAGCAGAAGCCGTAAAAGTATCTATAGAATAGCGATAGATCTCCCACAGCTCGACGATGAGCAAGAGAAGGAAGTCTTTGAGTAAGTAAAGGATCATTAATAAGACGAACAGCCCTTCTTTGAATGGCATCAAGAATGCTGAGAGTTGTGGGGGATGCCATTCCCCAGACATGAGAACAATTTTCCAGAGAGGGTCGAATTTGGGACACATACAAAGTGTATAAATTAGAAGCGGAAAAATACTTTTGGCTCGGAAAAGAAATCCAAGCTTTTTGAAGCCGCGGTGGCTATAGATACAATGTGTTTATGCCAGTTAAGGTTATTCTCAAATGTGATGCCCACAAGGTTAAATGTGTCCCCGCTCTGCAAAACCTGGCCACTCATAAGCAAAGGATGAGTGTTTGATGATTTTTTCGCGACAAGGAACACGATTGTGTTTTGGATGCATTAAATTGAACGAGATTTTTGCCGCCCCAATCCAATATCAAATTGAGATCCTGTGAAAGAGATATCTGCATCGCTCCGCGTTTGCTTTCCAAGTCGGGTTGAGAGATTGGTTTGGGAACCTGAAAAGTGGAGTGAAGGGTACTATCGTCAGCATAACTATGAATGGGATTGGTTGTGGAAGAAAGAAGGTCGTTGATGTGAAGAAGAAACAAAGTTGGTGCTAGTACTGAACCCTGAGGCACTCCAGCATTAATTTCGTGAAAGCTTGAAGAGTGGCCATCAACAATGACTGATATACGTCGATTAGAAAGATAACTGGAGAGCCAAGAGCAGAGTTTAGTTGGAAGACCGTAGGAGGGAAGTTTATTAAGAAGCGCGTCATGCCAGACTTGGTCGAAAGCTTTAGATATATCAAGAGCAACGATCTGGGACTCACCTAGAAACTCAAGAGACTTGTTCCAGTTGTGTGAAACGAAGGAAAGAAGATCTGCTGTAGATCTCTTGTGACGAAATCCGTATTGCCTGTCATGTAAAATTTTATGTTTTTCCAAGTACCTGAGAATTTGCGAGTTAATGGATTTCTCCATTACTTTACAAAGCATTGAGAGCAGTGAAATAGGTCTATAGTTGGATGGAAGAGATTTAGATCCTTTCTTGGGAATAGGCTGGACACGTGCAGCTCTCCAGCTGTCTGGAAATATACCCGTGTCATAAGAAATTCGAAAGAGCCTGGTTAAAATAGGTGCAAGTTTAGGAGCACATTTTTTTAAAACGATTGCTGGTATTCCATCTATAGTTTAAGTTTGTTTCTTCTAGTGTTAGTTTCAAGAATATTTTGTCACTATAAGCATTCCAATCAGCCTTTTTAAAGTTTTTTATACTGTATGTTCCCGTAACTGCCTGTTTAAATTGGAAATTTGTGTTATTATTTAGATTTAATAGGGTGGGAAAATGGTCGCTATTGGCACAATCCTGCAGGACTGTCCAGTCACAGCCCAGAGCTATTGAGTTGCTTACAATAGTTATATTAACAGCACTACAATTATGATCCGGGTTGGTGAGCCTTGTTGGAGAGCCATCATTTAGGACCACCAGGTCGTTGTCCATGATAAACTCGCTTAGAATTCTTCCGCCTCGATTTGTTGGGGTCGAGACCCATAGGGAGTGGTGGCAGTTAAGGTCGCACATCAGGACAATCCTTTCGGTCTCTGCACCACTGTTCTCCATAAGGTCGCGAAGCAATTCATTGTTGATATTATTATTAGACTGGGCATAAATATTTATTAAGTGAAAGTTGGAAATTTTTATTTTGATATATTGTATGCCATCAGAGTTATATTCTTTTGTTTTATAATAAATTAAATTTTTCTGTTTATTTTCAAATGCCATTAGCTCCTTAATGCTTTTTTGTCTAGTAAATTCGGGACATTTTTTTGAAGTTGTTCTGTGTTCATTTTTGCAATAAAAGCATTTTGTAACACATGGATATTCTTCCTCTTTTGGCTGTTCTTTAAGGTGACAATCTTCCGCGCAGTTGAAATATTTTTCTCTTCCGTTGCAGTTTTTTCTTGTATGCCCATATCTCAGGCATCTGAAGCATTGTGTTACTGGGGATATATAAACACAAACTAGGTGCTTAAGACCATAGAATCTTACATATTTAGGTAGGCAGACCCCTCTGAATGTTAGCAAGACTGACCCTGTTGGTTGGAAAGAGACTTCTTTTGTTTCTTTGTTAATTATTTTGCGATTTAGTCTTCTCGCCGCTAAAATTTCTACGTCGCCCGACGTTTCACTGTATTTAATGAGTTCCTCCTCACTTATATCTGAATCTACTTGTCTAATTAGACCCTTGGAGGTAACAAAGTTGAACGGGATGAAAATTTTGTATCCTTTATTCAATAAGGTTACATTATGAAGATGTAAATTCGATTGATAATCGGTTGGATCCTTTTTTGTTTATTTTTTTACATCATATAAAATGGACCCTGGTCTGTTTTGCTATAAAATACAGGTTTTTGTTCTGTTTTTTGTTCTTGTTTTTGTTCTTTATCGTTATTGGGATTGAGGTTAGAGTTATTCGGATTTTTATTTTTAGGAATAACATTAATATTTGCACAATTCCCCAACAAAGAAGTTTTCGAGAGCCCGGGGGTCCTACCCCCAGGATTACTCATATTGTTACCAAAAAGCCTTTGTTATGTTTGGCAAGCCAGAGATAAAGAAAAGAATAAAAAATGAAAGAAAGCAAAAAAAACCAAGCCTGAAAGAATATATCAAAGCAGTATGCTGTATGAATGTAAAATCACACAAAAAGCTAATGCTCAACTTACCTAAGCACAATAAACTATAACAGATGTTAATTTGATAAGAAAAACTCTCCTACGAATCGAGATAGACGACGCTGCTTCGTTAACACACTCCACAGCACTGAAGTCGTCTGTTTATGAAGGCAACGAACATAAATTTAGGTTATAAATTTGAATAAGAATATCTTTTAAACTAACAATATTAACGAAAATACCTGACAAACACAAAAGTAAACAAGAAGTTTGGTGGATACCGTCAAAAGTTAAATCTTTTTAACATGGCTGCCGACAGCAATAATTGCATTGTGACTAGAATATTAAGACAATTATTGTGATATTATAGGCAAGTGATTTCGGACTTCCGAGGTTCCGCAATATTTTACCGTACATGAGGACTAGACATTTAATTTACATGGCATTTTCTATGTTCCGCTCGGCGACCACCACCCGGTCAATATAGAACAAGAAACCCTAAAATGTGGAAATTAAATTTATTTGTTTATAAATAAAACTTGAAAATTTTTGATATTTGTGACATAACTCAGTTAAACGTTTGGCATAATAACTTCTTTTAACTTATTTCCACTTTTTAGTCCTACACTACACTTTACCCACTGCCAAACCAAGCTCTTAAGCTTAGTTCATATAGATACTTGCGAAATGCCATTTGCGGAACGTGTCCTGATTGGTCAATTTCTAACGAAACATTGGCAAGTTCGTTAGAAATTGACTTGATTAGAAAACTTTCACAATTTGTAAACCGCGTTTCGCAAGTACCTATATAGACTAAGCTTTAGATACCGTCGTGAAGAATTTTCAAAAAACGATCAGATTGAAAACCGGAAAAATACAGACTACAATAAAAAGCACCGGAACCTGTAATTTGATTGGTTTGAAGCGGCACAGACGGTCATGCAAAACTGTTACATTGGAGTCATGGTTAGTTCTGGTTAGTTTTTTTAACTCGATTTATTAGCGAATTTAGAAAAAGTTTAACTAACCAGAATTAACCATGACCCCCCAATGTGACAGTTTCACAATCAAATTATAGTTTTCGGTGCCTTTTAGTGTAGTCTAAAAAATAACAATATACAAAATAGGGGTAGTTTCATTTTCAAGTTTATTTAAATTCAGATTTGGGATCAGCGCCCTAAAAAACTCGTATACCAAAATTGGTATAAATCTGAATTTCCGCAACTTTCGATAAAAAAAACGTTTTGGAAATTTGAAAACCTCTTTTTGGTCGGAGTTCGGCGATTTAAGGGTACAAAGCATTTTAAATTATACAGGGTGTTCTATGCATTAGCATTGCTATCTCGGTAATTATAGGATATAGAGAGTTGGTTAAATTGGGGCAAAGTTGTGCTTTTTATGCTTCACTATGTTCCGTTAAAAAAAAATTGCAGCCGTTTCGGAATTATCCGAAGAAACCGAAATTTTGCGAAACAGTTTTTTTTGGGTTTATTTAGGGAGATATTTTAAAACAAATAACACATTAACATTGCCAAATATTTGGTTTTGGGCTTAGTAAACTTGTATGTTAATTATAAATCCTAAGATATATCACACTCACTACCTTCTTGATGTTTTGAATTGTTCTATTTTCTGCTTGATAGATGGAGTCACTCGCCGATACAACAATTAAAAGGTAAGTTGATGATCATCGCGGCAAAAATGAGCCGTTGGTACAATTCTAACATCTAGAAGGCAATGATCACAGTTTACATTTATGCGACGTTTTGAACCGAAAAACCATCATCATTCACTATTTCGCCATTACAAATAATGATTTTCCTCCAAACGTTCGGTGAAAATTTCCATTTGCTGGTAAGTATGAATATTTTTTTAACTACTCATTCTTATTATTCTTGTTATTTATTTATTTATAATTTAACTAAGAAGCTACAAGAAATAATATGTAATTTACATACATTTACTTATACGTAATAAAATAAACCATTTAATTTAATCAATAAATAAATTAACTTTATCGTATCCTGTCACAAAAAAAATGGATGCATATTTACTTGCAAATGGAAACTTTCCCGAACGTTGGGGGAAAATTGTTATTTGTAATGGCAAAATAGTGAATAATGATGGTTTTTCGGTTCGAAACGTCGCATAAATACAAATTGCAATATATCTTTGGATTTAGAATTGAAATACAAATTTATTAAGCCCAAAACCAAATATTTCTCCCATTTGAAAAAACAAAGTTGATGATGGTGGCTCAAAGACGAAATGTCAGATCCTAAATTTAGTGACATTTTTTATAGAACAGAAAAAAGTGGTAATGTTAATGTGTCGTTGGTTTTAAAATATCTCCTTAAATAAACCGACAAAGAAATAAAAACTGCTTTGAAAAATTTCGGTTTTTTCCGGATAGTTCCGGAACGGCTGCAAATTTTTAAACTTTTAAAACGGATAATTGTTAAGCATAAAAAAGCGCATCTTTGCTCCAATTTAACCAACTCTCTATCTCTTAAAATTACCGAGATAGCAACGTTAATGCATTGAATTTGTAACACCCCGGATATAGTTATATAGTTGGGACGCTCCTTTATTTCTTGCCCCAGGGCCTTTACTTAACTTCTTGGTGTGTTTTACTTTAAAAAGGTGAAACGGGTCATTTTCATTAACCTTTAACTTCTGGCATGTCTAAGTTTCAAAAATCTTAGTTATTCATATTTTACTTTATTATTCTTTTTCGTTATCTTTTAAGTATGTCGAATCCAATTTTAAGCTTAAAAATTGAAAAGTTTTTGGGTAGCTGTTTTTTCACGATAAAATACATGATAAAGTACATAAATTTAACATTGCAGTCACGTTGCTTGAAAACAAGTTAAATATGAAAAAATTAACAGTTCTATTATCTTCTGGCATATAAATAAAAAATATATAATACATTTCATTGAAAAAAGTATAAACGAATAAAATGGTAAATTAGTATGTGTATATTTAGGTCAGAAAATTAAAATATTAAAAAAATGCAATTAGTTGATCATTATTCTAAGAAACAAACTAACATACTACTTAAATTTACTAATTATTAAGCAGAAGCGATTATTGCTAATTTAAAATATTAATATTGGCTTTATTTTCCGTAGAAAAGTTTTTACACAACAAAAAAGGTTCCGTGACGATAATGTTAGATGTAGACGGTAATGTTATATCATTGTATAAGGAATATAAAATATAATTTTTATTTTTAAACATTTTTATTTACAAAAATAAGGAAAGAAAACAAAATCCTAAATGTCTAGCAGTACAAAATAAACACAAAAACAAATTTTTGGCTCTTAAATTAAATAAGAATACAACTGAACATTATTATTTATTACTTTGAACCAATCATAAAAACGTACTAATAAAAGTTAAACATATTAGAACTAATCGAGAGACATCATCAAAGAATCTACAAAATCCACATTCTCAAACTTAAATGGGCGTGAAAAAAGTTTCTTAGATGATTTTAAAGCATACTACTCCATCCTGGGAAATTCTCTGAATATCCGGTCTTGTGGGCCACAAAAATTATTTTTTGATCTAATCATGAAAGTAATTTTAAGTGTGCTATTTTCGTTTTTTAATAGTACACTTGCAGCAGTTAAAGTGTCTGCTAAAATATTGTTTAAGAAAAATTTTTACAAAACGATACATAACAAAAGAATGATATTGTAATTAGAGACATTTTGCACCCCTTATTTTGCAATTCCGTTGTGGTTAACGTTATTCTGAGACTGCGCAGTAACGCAAACATGATCCGTTATCGTTATTAACCATACCGGACTCCTTTAATTACGGATGAATACCGAAGAGCTTATCCTTATCGTTATTGTTAAACTGCGTGGTTGCCGGATTGCAGAAATTTTAATATCAATTATTTAAAAGGGTAAAATTTTATTGCCGTATTAATTAAAATATCATTTATACAAAGGCTCTAATAAGCGAAAAATCTATAGCAGTAATAAAAATCAAATAGTGTTAAGAAATTCAAACGGACTTGCACTTTTACGGATATTCTAAATCAGTAATTAATTTAGATGTTACAATCTGGCACACTTGCTTTTTATTCTACTACCAAACTTAACCTTACTTTTTGTGTTTTGCTTATACTGTATTGTTTGCATCTACTTTAAAAAACGAAATCAACAGAAGTGTTTGCATATATTTAAATATCAATTTATATCTTATGAAGAATAAAAGTAAATACTGATTTTTCGTTAACTTTAAAATCGGTGAACCACAGGCAAAAATAAGGTTATGTGTCGAAAGCGCAGACGCAAGATAAATTTCTTAAAAGAGGCTGCAAAATCTCTATCTTAAACTGCTGCCGTAATCGTTATGTTTAATAACGATAACCATAAGGAGGCCAAAAAACGTCTGTTATTTTAAGAGGTGCAAAATGTCTCTATGTACCAAAAAACTTATAAATACAAAATGATACGTTTTAACTCTGTTTTTCTTATTTCATATTAATTTGGCAAAATTGTGTTGTGTGGACACAAACTAAAGTTTCTGCACAGAAAACATGACAGTTCCCACAAATTTAAAACGTCGTCATCAGAGCTGTTCAAAACAATTTAATGTAACTTTCAAGTGTTAGGCAACGGCTGAATATTTCTCTTTAAAACATTTTCTATGGATAAAATATCTGCCTCATAAATTTGTATAATTCTAGTTTTTTCAAGTTTTTTTCTAAAATTTCTAAAAATTGTGTAATTGTTGACACATCATTTCCTTGAGCAACACATTGATCAGCAGTTTTTTTTACAAGCCCTCCCACACCTTTGGACAAAATTTTCTTTGATTGTATTTGGATGCTAAATTTTTGGTAGCATCCATTAACTTATATTTCTTGATTAGACCTTCGGAAACGTAAAAAGATAAAAACCTCTTTTTGTTGCATTGTTGTACAGAGATTTTTGTTTAACTCAATCTGTTTAGTTAAAACCTCTCCAATTAGTAACCTTTTTATAATTTTATTTGTATTGCCCCGTTTAATAACTTCTTCAACTGTTTTTGTTGGAGTAAAAGCCCTTTACATTTGTTTTTAAGGTAAAAATATTTACTTTTCTATTTTTGACCTATATCTTCCTGCTGCTTTCGGAGCTGTTTCTCTCTTAATAGTAAACGAGAGGTTTTTGAACGGTTAATAAGAACTTTCTTCCTTCCACATTTCATTTTAAGATTAACTGTTAAATGTGCCTCAGTAGTTTCTTCGTTATTTTTTTGTCCCAATTTCTTTTTATTTTGGTAAACATGATTATTTTTTCTCCACATCTTACTTTCTCTGATCTTGTTTTGAACGTTCAGCAACCGGCTTAAGTTTTCCTTCTAATTCCTTTTTTATAGCGTTCGCGTTCTTTTGCTTTTTCTCTCTCGTGTTTATCAGAATGTGCTTTAATTTGTTCTTTCTATCTTCGTTTTCTCTCTTTTGCCAAACGTCTCTGTCTTTTTCCTGGCTCAGTAGCTGATAATTTTTCTTTGGTTTGTTTTTTGTATTTTTTTATAACCGCAGCTTAATTATCTTTCGTTGTATCTTTTTCCTGTTTGTTGTACCAGTTCCAGAATACCCATTTTCCAAGATTTTCGTTTGGTCTGTAGGAATTTTTTTAGATCTTTTTCTTTTTTGAAACTTAATTTTAAAATACTTTTGTTCTGCCCGGCGTTTAGCGCTTTCTCTCTCATATTCTTTAATTTTTGTTTCAATAGAACAAGACGTTCATTTTTGTCTCGGTACTATCTGGACTTATAACGACCGTTACTTCTTTAATTGAAGTACTTTCTACCGAAACCAAGACCGAGGAATTTTTAGAACATCAACAACTATCAGAAAACTTTTGAGGTTATGAAATTAGGAAGCACCCATAATATGTCTAACAATAAAATAAAATAATAATACCAACAAGTATTGGTGCAACCATACAGTCCTAAGGGACGGTATATAATGTTTCAAGAAAAAATACTTAAAGTAAAACTTACCATTTTTTACAAAATACAACATAAATTACCAAAAACTTCTGCACCAAACGTATTTGCGGGAGAACTAAACTTAAAAGGCGCAGTGACACAAAGAGCTAGGATAAAGTACAGATAATAGAGAATTATTGCAAGTTGCCTTATTAAGCTCGGGAATTATTAATACCGGCCTTATTTAAATAGTGCTTGTACCCATAATTTAGAGTTATTGCAAATCATGTTGACAGTACGATTAACCTAAAAAAAGGGGAAAAAAATAGTAGTTTTTCTTTATTGTTTTGTGTTGTAGGGTTTTTTTATAACACAATTATAGAAATCCATTTGAAAAAGCAAGGTTTTAAGTATTTTTACTTCTAAAAACTTATCGATTTTGTGATCGGCAGCCGTTCGGTTCGACGAACAGTTGCGAAGTTAAAATAAGGCACGACCTAAAACCGACATAAATAAAGCCGGGCACTATACTTATTAAGGGAGTCCTTATCCTACTTTGCATTTGCGCACGCTCAGATGTCAAAATAAGGCCGATATTAGGGTATGCGCGCCTAAGAGTACGCACTTAATATTCTTTTCTACATAAAACTATAATAAAGAAAAATAAATAAAACAAATAGTGTGCAACCAAACATATATTCTATTAGCCAACAAAAAAACACAGTTTAAAGAAAATTATTTCTACATTAAAAATAACACAACCTTTTTTAAAAAAATACAAATGCGTACTCTTAGCGCCACATATGCCAAAGAGTACGTAAAGGTTGGGCTAAGAGTACGCAACATCAGAATGTTTAAGAAATGTTTAATTGCATAGGTCGCAATGGAATTGCTTTTGTCCCATGTAGCTTGTGCAAATTTCATGCCACCAGGACTTGCATGTTGCGCACCTGACCCAATCGCCTCCAGCGTAAGAATTGCTGTAGTTCTCTTCACATCCAGGACAGACAGCATCTTCTTGATTGCTGTTGATGCTGATGCTCAAAGCTTTCGAAGGCATTTTCTTCTTCTTCTCCTTAGTGCTGTCAGTAAGTTTCCTTTTAATGCTGCTCGTCTTGTTTTGGGAGGTGGATTCTTGCAGTGAGTCTCTATAAGGTGTAGATGATAATATTTCCGACCTAAAAAATGTGAAAATATCTTTATTAAATACTAAAAGTAGGAGAGCTTTTATTATTATTGTTGTTGCTGTTATAATTACCTTTTGGAGCGAACACTTCTAATTTGCTCGTGTTTTGCCTTTGGTTTGGCTGATCATTTCTGGAGTGACTCCAGATGTCCCAGGTACGGCAAGATCACATTTTTAGGGGAAGAAAACAGTTTAGACTTTACATTTTCGATATCTTCGTTGCCTTAAATAGATTCTGAATTTGGCATCGGGTTATTTAAACAACTGCTATCAGTATTCTTGGTTGGTGTTTTGAGACTAGCATCGTGTATTTCTGTCAGAGTAACAGGCTCTTTATGTATCCTATCTATCAAAACTGAAATAGGCAAATTGTCATCATCGTCGGAGTCGGAGTCGTGGTTGTTTAACACTTGAACATTATCTTCATTTTCATGTCACCTATCGTTTGTTGGTTCAATGTGTAAGGCTCGATCAGTTACCTCTGAAGGTGCAAAATCCTCCGCTGTAAACACATCTGGGTTATAAGGATACAATCCTGTAGCACTAAATGCCTTTTCACAAATCTGAATTGTTGCAACCTTGGAATAAGCTGCATGAAATAGTCTAGACATTTGTTTCAGAGTCACTGGTCTACCAGGGTTTTGAATCATCCATTTGTCGCATTCATTCGAGAATGCAGTTTTCAATGGACCAAAAAGCATTTATCGAGGGGCTGCATTTTGTGGCTCCCATGGGGCGGCAACGATAGAAGAACTATAGAGTTATTCCGACAAAAATGAACTGCTTCAAGGGTACAATGTGATGTGTGGTTGTCAGGAATCAAAACAACAGGATCATCCTCTGATGATTTTACGTAGTCTTGAAAATGTCTAAGCCACCTTATAAAAAGCTCCGAATTCATATAACCAGTTTCTGTCACTAATTGTAAAGTTCCAGGTGGACATCCATAAAAAAGTTCATCGTTCATACGTTTGCGTGGGAAGATAAGAGCGGGGGTACCCAAACTCCTGAAGCTCCCATACAACACACAGCTGTTACTAACTGTCCTCGTTCTGTTGCAACCACTTTTGAAACTGTTTTCTTGCCCCTGGGGGCAAAAACTTTGGGCATTCTGTTAGGGACCGTCGACATCCCGGTTTCATCCATATTAAAAATGCGGTGAGCTGGTGCTTTTGTTTTTTCATAGCATTGTCTTAAATTTTCAAAAAATCTGTTGCACTGAATCTTATTAAAGCCAATTGCTCTAGCCAAACTTACTTTTTCGGGAGCTCTAAGAGACAGCAAGTTTCGTTTAGCAAAATCTTTAACCCAGTGATTACCCGTCATTTTTTTCTCTGGATTAAATCTGTGCCTTATTTGGTTTAGCTCGGCGTACTGAAATGCAAGCGACTTCAAGTCTTTCATGCGCAATCCATAGAATCGGTTATCCAGATCTTTAATATGATTCGCCAATTCTTTTTCCTGATCGAGAGTAAAAACTAAGTTAAAACGCCCCAAAGATTGTGGAATAGTCCCTAATCTCAATCGTTTCCGTAAATAGCACTCGTTAACACCCAAGGCATTAGCAACTGAACGCTTGCTTTCCCCCGGTCTATTCTAAGTCGCGCCTCGTCTAGCAATTCTTGTGTAAATTTCAGCGTACGATTTGTTTTCCTCTTATATTTTCCCATTATCACCTTGTTATCCTAAAATTTATATCCAGAAATTAATTAAAGGTGCCTAACTTTACTAAGCAATTAAAATAAATAACCTGTGGCAAAGAGTACGCACTTAAATTTTGCGTACTCTTAGCCACTTAAATTTTGCGTACTCTTAGCTCCCTCTCTAGGATTCGGAAATATTGTAAAAAATGTGTTATGCAACCGACAAAACAAGGATGTTTTTAGGTGAATCTGTAGCCTAATGAACGTTGAATCTAACTGCTAATATGCATTTTCTAACAAATGTTTCCACACGATATGATTCCCTAAGTATATTCACTTAAATATTACATCAAAATAGCATATTTTATATTACTTACGACTATTCGTTTATCAATAATACCACTAAAACTTAAATTCACTGGACAACACCTTGACACAAACAACCACAAATGGCCATATTGGTTTCGACCCGCGGTGTTGCCATATGGCTCATCCGAGGTCTGCGTACTCTTAGGGAATGCGTACTCTTAGGCGCGCCTACCCTATTAGTGCCTGGCCTTATTGTACTGTGCAATAATTCTCTATTGTATATAAAGTCGGCAGATATTGGAAGCAAAAGTTAGCGTGACAGTAATGTTAATAGTATTTAGTGTAATGCTTCTAAATTAAAAAACTAAGAAGCCATTTTACATTTTTGTACTTAAGAGCACATAATACAAAGAAAAATATTAAAAATTAAAAAAACAATACTTTAATAAAAATGGTAGATATTATGAAAAAAAGCAGCACAACTACAATAATTTAAATAGTGTAGGGTGACGGTAATGGTAAATAAGTGTTTTAAAATTTAAAAAAAGGTTAAAATACTAATTTTTGAATTGATTTTATTTTTAATTGACAAATGGGAATGTAGTGCACCTATAAAATAATAAAAACGTTTACTATTACTTTCAGTAAAAGTAGGATTTTTCAGTATAAGTAAAGTTAAAGGTTAGTGAAAATGACCCAAACCTCTTTTTTCCTTTTTTTTCTGTTGTTTTCATGGAGTACGTCGACATTTTAAATACTTTACTTGGGGCCCAACTTCACTTTACCAACCAGAACTAACCAGAGAGCTTGCTTACGTAGCTACGAAACTGCATGTGCTTATTTGCAAGAGCAATTATTACCTTATTTTCACTACTTTTTCCTTTTTATAACCAATTTTTGATTTTAAGCTAAATTAGCACTTAATATTTGATTTCTATATTTTTCTATTTATTTTACCCCTTCCTTTTTCCATAAAATTGCAAAGCTTCACTTCAAATCGCAGTAGCCATATCACCAAAGTAAAGCTTCTTAATTTTATGGAGAAAATGGGTAAGATAAATAAAAAAAAATTTTTAAAGAGGTGCAAATTGAATATTAAGTGCAAATTTACCACAAAACTCAAGAATTGTATGCAAAAAGGGAAAAATAAGGTAAATTTACGTCGTGGTCAGCGTAATAGGCATTTCTATTTTGTACAATTATTTTTGTTTAAATTAAAGGTTTTATTTAACTTGGGAATCGCGAATCGAAATAAAGTCGAATTAAACGACGTGTGTGACGACATCACGCCACCGTAGATGGGAGGTTGGGCATGGCATGCCACAATATTTTGACCACATTTAGTCAATAAATGACAATATCATATTCTGACAATAAGTATTTTTATAAAACAGAAAAATGGATTCAATGCTTCAAAGACATTGTGCCCGATATATTTATGTTATTCCTGATGGACTTCGAGAACTTATGAGTGATATTTCAAGAGAGGTGGTAACAAATTTAATTTTTTAAGTTATAACCAGGGTAATTATTGTCTTGAAAGCGGGGGCAACTCCAATTTTGACCAAATTTGGTATACTTACGGGGGCTTTTTAGGCGCTGATCATAAATCTAAAAGAATTTTTAATCGAAAACGTTTACTTTTCGAGATATCCATCATTGAAGTTGAAAAGGAAACTAGCCTCATTTTCACTTTCCCTTTAAATTTCCGTTTTTTCCATGTATTTTACAAATTTTATCAAATAAATTGCAAAGGTTTTTAAAAACGCGGCAACAATGTATACACGCCACCGTATTCCACTGCGATGTAAATCCAGCAAATAAATTTAAAATAATGGCATTGCCTCTGAATGGCTTGAAACTTAAAAAAATAGATTTGTATTTTTGTTTTAATAAGTTTTTTTACAGGAGCGCAATTTGGAGAAATGGGTGAATGAGAGGGAATCGGGGAGGGAAGTGTTATAAATATAGGTACTTATTGTGGAACCCCAAGACGCAAAACCAGATATGACCATTAAAAGTAAAATCCGCCGTGCAAATACGTATTTAGCCTGCACCGTAGCACGACCGTGTCTCGGTGCGTTTTGTTTTAAATTTTAAAATGGTAGTTTTTATTGGCTATCTCAGTTATAACTGGAGTTATTAAAAACCCATGTATAGTAAGAACATTTTAAAAGCGCAAATTCGGTACCCTTTGAAAATAATACAAAAAACATAAAAAGGCCGCCTGCAATCGGACTATTTTATACAAAGGCGCCGCTATCCTTTACAGCGACGCACCGATACACTATGGGATAGAAATCCATTATTTTGGCCAAAAAGCAACTTTAAAATTTTAATGGCTCATGCTGTGTATTTCAAAATAGATACTCCAAACTACATGTATGCAAAATTATAAAAGGATATGACGACTTCTATTGGGGTAATAAGAAACTTGAAAATGTATTTTAAGTAAACATAAATATACAACATTTAATCTACTTAGTTTATTATTAGCCTTGTTTACTGAAAAAGTAAAAGAGTAAGAGCCAATGTTGTGTTTCCGATGCAGTCTCATGAAGTCTCGCTTCTTTTGTCAAAGATTTTTTTACCTTTTTCTTTATCAGTTTTTGTACTTACAATTGCCTTCCTACTTTTTGCTACTTCTGAGTGTAAGGACTGATATAAGATTTTTTATAATTTACAAGGTTTTCCATTTTAAAAATTAATATGTTTTGTCCTACACTGTATATCCAAAAAGATAAAAACATTCTGATGAAAGATATGGATTCTAAAAAATCTACCCAACAAAACAGTGTTTTTATTTATTTTATACGTTAAAAAATAAAGAACGTCGGGAAGATGTATCTCTATTACGCTTTTAAGAATAATTTAAAATTATTTTTCAGATTTGGATGGTCATATTTCCGAAACTAATTGAGATAGACCATCAAATGTAGTATTTTTTAAGGCATTTTAAAAGATTTTTTGGTGGTGATATAATATTCAGGGTATTCCATTTAAAAAAATGATACCTATTGTCGTACCCTGTATATCATTTGAGATAATAATCTTCGGATTACTGATTAGAATACTACCGAATTAACCAAACAAGCTGATATTTTCGTTTATTTTGTACAATAAAAAATAATAATGTTAAGGGGGTTTAAATTTATAATAACATATAATAAGTTTTAGGTTTCCAAAAAGCATTTGTAATAATTTATAATATTTTTTAAAAAATATTTTCCCAGTAAAAAGCACCTCATTTTAAGTTAGATTGGTAAGTTTCAGAATTTTGACCAAAAAAATTAATTTCTATCCCATAGTGCGATGACCAGCTGCATTAACCGGCATATCATAAAAGAAATATAGAAAAGGCGGCCGCGAAGACAAGCATGCCGATTTATTTGCTTTAAACTTTTTGTGATTTTTTTTCTTATCAAAGAGCCACCGAATTTACATTTTTAAACTGTTCCTTGTATAGGTGTTATGGACTCGATTTTGTAGAAACTAAAAATGGCGAAGTTAGAGTTTTAATAAAATTATTTATCTAAGAGACACGAGAAAAATTTGAAAAATTGTCGTTTTTGATTTTACCCTATATATCCTCTTATATAAAAAATAGCCAAAAACCCTAAAGACAATTGTTGTAGAACTTTTTACGAAAAGCCCACAAAAAGTATTTAATTTTTTATATAGGTTGGCATTAAATGGTTACGATGCCAACTTAATGTTTTTCTTATGGAACACCCTGTATATTTTTTTAATAATAAATAGTCCTTGTCACTACGATTACAAATATATATATATATATATATATATATGTATATATATATATATATATATATATATATATATATATATATATATATAACATCTAGTGGATGGTACTTCTTTGGGTACACGCCAAAATTAAATTAAAAGTACTAAAAACCAAAAAATTTAAACAAGTAAAAAGATAATTAAAAATCGACGTTTCGGTGGCAAATCTGCCACCGTTGTCAAGACAAAGGGAAATAAAATGATAAAAATGAAAACTTACTATTATTCAGGCTTTAAAATTCAAATTTTTTTATGTTTTTTCTCGGATATTCTGAAAAATATATATAATATATATAACATCTAATCATTATCTCTTGTAGTTTTTTAAATATTTAAATTTTAATATTTGTTTTTGAGCGTACTCCATAAACACCATTTTTTACAATAATATTTTAAACTAACAATAAAATTTATTAATTACCATATTTTTTGATTTATACTAACCTTAATATACTTTTAAAAGTATAAACACAATAAAACGACATTAATTCTTACGCATATGTAGTATATGCTCATCTCATTGCTCATCATTAAAATGTCTTAGTTTTTTTTTATTATATAAGAATAAACCTCTTCTAAGCCGTGTGTTACAACAAAATATAAATTTATTTTAAAATTTAAACATACTAAATTTGAAATATGTTAACAAGAACGATAAAATACAAAAGAATATTACCTCTTTAAAAAAATATGCTACAGACTATATAGGAGGTTTAAAAAAAACAATAATTTTACACCTGATAACCTAATGGCCTCATCCTCATATAACCAAATTTAAGAAGTAAGAAGACAATTTAAAAGAATTTAGTTCTTTTCCAAAACCACACATTTTTTTATTGTGTTTATATTTTTAAAAGTATATTTAGGTTAGTTTTAATCGTAAAAATATTCTAATTATTACATTTAATTATTATTTTAAAATTTTATTGTAAAATAAGGTTTTTATATGGGGTACGGTAAAAAACAAATATTAAAATTCAAATATTTAAAAACTACAAAATATAATGATACGATAATAAATATATTTGTAATCGTAGTGGCAAGGTCTATTAATTAGTACAAAAATATAGGTAGATACAGGGTGTTCCATAAGAAAAACATCAAGTTGGCATCGTAACATTTTCAAATACTCTTTGTAAATTTTACGTAAAAAGTTCTACAAAAATTGTCTTTATAGTTTTTGCTATTTTTTGTATTGAAGGATATATAGGGTAAAATCAAAAACGTAAATTTTTCAATTTCCCCTCGTATCTCTTCGATGAATAATTTTATTAAAATTTTAAATACGCCATTTTTATTTTCTCTAAAATCGAGCCCATAACAACTACATCAGTTTTTTAATAGCTTTAGTAATAACTGAGATAGTCCATAAAAACACCCAATTTTGCCCACCCTGCATGTATGTACAGGATGTCCGGATTTCATTGCAATTGCACGGTATCTTGGTTATTATTAGAGACACATACTTGTGGTTTTCGTGAACTGTTGCTACTTTTTGATGAAACGAAAAATTATACTAAAAATGTTTTATGGCCATTTTAGTTTTTGACATACAAAGCAAAGCAAAATTCATTTTTGGACCCCCGTCGTATTTTAAGTTGTTGTATTTTGATTTTAATTTTGTTTAATTTTGGGGGAGGGCAACAAAGTAATAAAAAAATCCACCAAAAAAGTGAAGAGCACAAAAACTACAGCCGTGAACATTTTTTGTTTTAATATATTTCAAAAAAGTTAGAAGAAAAGTTAAAAAATCATTAAAATTTTGGCTTTGTCTGAGATGCTAAAAGCTATAATAAAATTTGCCATAGGATATTATTATTATAATTATTACCAATATTACTTTAAAAAATAAAAAAAAGATATTTATTGAGACTACCTAATTAAAAAGCGTAATTAAAAGTGTATAATAAATGGTTTTGCTATTGTGGTTTCTTAGGAGAGTTAGGGTGAATGTTAATTAAAAAATAATAATAAAAAATGTTTTTAAGGGGATTCAAAATTACGAAAACATTATTTTGAGAAATAAAAAAATCGGTTATGAATACATATTTTTAACTACTTATATTTAAATAGCGTAAAAAAGTAATAAAACTTTTAACTTTTTGTTAAACTTCTTGATTTTTTGTGATTTACTTACTTATACATTAATTTTACTTGATATTGTATGCATATAAAAGAAAAAGAAACATTTATTTAAAAAAAAACATTTATATTAGTTTACACGTAATTTTTCCAGGTAACGATAAGCGCTAAGAAAAAATGTATAAGACTTGATTATTACTTTTTATGCTTTTAAATTATGCACTTTCAAAAATATGTTTTTAAATTTTTTTCATTTTTAAAATAATATTTTTGCGATTTTTAAGCACCTTGTATATCTTAAGGCAATTTTAATTAAAGCTTTTAAAATCACTTCAGACGAAGCAAGAATTTTTATAAAGAATAACCTTTTATCAAAATTTAAAAAAAATCAAAAATACAGATATATTTAAGTCCAACCGTGGACACAAAGGGAATTATTGGAATAGGCAAATAGTGCTAGCAGTATTAATTAAGAGAAAAACTTTATTTTATTACTGCTAAACCTTAACGCGCCTATGTGAAGAAGTGTTATTGGTCAACATGACATGCTTGTATTATTTTTAACCTAAAACTGGAATATTATTTGTTTTTATTTATAGTCTATTTTATTTATTTGTTTTGTATAGTTAAAAATGTAGAAGTTTTAACTTTTTAGTATATTTTAAAGACAAAATATAAAAATAAACAAAAATTACTTTAACCCTTAACCTCATTTTGTTTTCAAATGTCAAAATAAGGAAGGGAAACGACCGACTATATTTTGGCACAATTAAAGTCCAGCAGTAACTTTAATAAAGTTTCCCTTATATAAAACCCTTAATGAGCATGCGTAATGTCAAAATACTGCTAGACCTTATATGAATTCCAATAATTCCCTATTGTATATTACTTGGGTACCTATAATAGTGAATTCACGTAGTTGCCCCAGTGCGCACTCTGGCAGTGCAGTGCAAATTTTCATATTCACGCGGAAGAGTTCTTTTGTCGAGCAATAAATATCCCAAGCAGCAAGCTGACGTCATTATGACGTCATTTTTAAGTTATTTTTGGTCATAGGACGTCATAAGATCAACATTATGACGTCATTTTAATGTCATTTAATTGACGTGTTTTTGACGTCGTTAAAGTGACGTCTTTTCGACGTCATTTTTTCGTCATACTAGCTTATGAAATCTAATGACGCCAGAAACATTTTGTGACATTATATGATTCGTGTCAAAACCCAACCGAAATATCATATGAAAGAAAAATAAGACTAATAATTTTACAAAATTGAAATAGGAAAAACTCTACCGATAGGTGGCGTAATGGACAATAAACTACCAAAGTCGGCCTATATAAGGTCGCGACATTCGGCCATATTGCTTTGGCGTGTTATGACGTCACATCTCCCATTTTTCGGCCATGCTGTTCAGTGCCGGAGATATACAGTTTATTGTATTAGTAGAACAACCGTTTACACAACAATTTTTATTATTGTTAGGTTGTAAATTCTTTTACTTTAAATAAGAAACATTTGGAGTTACATCTTTCAACAAATATCACTTCCAAAACAATGCAACATGAAATGCGCAAATTCTAGACGCCACTGGATTGATCATCAGCTTTGATTTTACCCAGTCTTGCCAACTTTTCTCCGTGGAGTGCCCTTTCTTGCGTCCCCGAACTCGAACCGCCTAAAAGTTGAGGATATGTCGCAACCTTATAAATATAAACTAACTTTGATAAACTACTACGTTTATTCAACATCTTCGCTTTTTATCGCCTACACCGTACCAGACCAAAATAGTTCGACACCAGTCTGCGGTTGGTGATGACCAAAAAGAGGCGTCAATAAGACGTCACCTTGCTGCTTGGGATGCGTGTTCAATGAATTTGCCCGCACTCAGTTTTCGTATTCACAGTGCTGGTATTACACTCGGAGAATTCGAGCGTTTTGGAACCGTTGTTATTAGCGGTGCCGCAGAAGGTGTTGTGAACGCATTTTTCACAAGGGAAATACACAATAATATTTTTGACTTTCATTTTAGAGTAATAAAGTCAAAATTCTAAACATTTTCCAGCAAGTTTTCGGCCCGAAAGCTCACGTACAAATGAGCCAGAGCGCGAAGAAGTTCACTCTTTATACTCCAGATTTTGTGGGCAGTCCTTAAGGCCATTTGGACCAATAGCGTGAAGCGGTAATTTGTGCGATTTCGTCGAGAACTGCAAAAAGTGCTAAGTTTTCAAAATTTAACTTTGCTTCAATAAATTGTTAATAACTTTTAAGTTTTTAAACAAAAAGTAGAACTTTTGGTATTAACTTTTAAGTTAATCTTTAATTTGAGGTAAAAAAATAATTTCAAATAGCTAAAATAAAAAATTTATTCATAAAAAACCTTAAGATAACCCCCACAATTAGCGCTTTGACTAGTTAAAAATACCTGGGAAATTTTTGTTTCAAAATTTTTTCAAAATTCAAAATTAACACATTAATGTTGACGTTTCGATGAAACATAGTACGTAAAAATTTCGATATTTCTTTTCTTTTGGCATAAAATTGACTTCTTAAAGCTTGCGTACTTGACAAAATTCAACACAGTAAGGGGTCTTTTGCTTGCTTCGAGTAGCGCAGTTTTCTGATTGGTAGAAATTGCAGATGACTGATCGGCAAGCGGGTATAAATTAAATCGCAATTTTTACGAAAAAATTATTAATCTGATTTTGTCATCTGATACGTGTCAGACCTCAAACAAGCGCGCTCCCGTGGATCGCCAGCACTATACCCTGAATTTGCACTTAGCAGGTGAAAAAAGGGATCAATACTTAAGTCTTCAATCAATTTCTACCGTAGAGCCAGTTGGTACTTGTGGAAATTCTTTGAAGTGAACAAGTTTAAAAACAGGGGAAAATCGCGTAATCCGGGTTAGGGACAATCCGCGTTAAATAAAAAGAGGCTTCGCGGAGTGTTGATCTGCCTACGACTTCACTAAGGAAGATTGGGATAGTGCTCTATCATCTTCTAGAAACAAGCTCTCTTATTTTAACCGAAATTATAATTTTTCGAAGTCCCTACGAAACCTAGTTGCACCATAATTGTTGGGCAATTCAAGGGAGTAGTTTGGAATAGTACTTCTTATGAAAAAATACCTTTTTTAGAAATAAGCCTAAGATATCTCTTGGTTTAAATTTAAAAAAATTCTTCAAAGCTTCTGCTCTCGAGAAATTGCAGTTTTTAGACTTAATTGTGAATTTTTCTATCACTAAATTGTGATTTTTTCACTAAATTGTGACTTTCCCAAATTTTGTAATTTTTTCAAAAACTAAGTGACAAATTTTCCAAATTGTGACTTTTTGAAAAAACTATAAAAAAACTTTTCTAAGTGTAAATTCACTTTTTGTGCCTGAAATAAGCAAAACCCTAAAATTAAACTTTTTAAAAGTCAAAAGACTTTTGTTATAAACAAATTCCTGAATTTGGAATTTGATTTCTTTTCTTTGTAAATAAATAACTCTTGTAAATAATAGTTTTAAGCTTATTGTTGATAAAACGTACTTTGTGAACCAATTTGTCGAATTGAAAATTGAAAGATTTTTGATTTGATATTGGATTTGCTGGTACTTGTTAAACAAATAGTTTGAATCTATTTTTGTAAATATAAATACTAATAAGTTAAATCTGTTGTTACTAAAAGTTAACAACAAATTGTTAATTCTGTTGTCACTTATCTTAAGTATAAATTTAATTTTGTTGTTACTAAAAGTTAACAACATTTTGTTAATTTTTTTAATACTTAAAATAGTTATAAGAAATTTTGATATTTCTTTGGATTTTAAGTTTGATTATTACATTTTCTTTTGGTAAGTTGCTTTTGAGTACGCATACTGCATAGTTTTGTATCTCAAGAATCTTTTAATTTTTACTTTAAGTATTTTTAGCTTTAAAACTTAGCTTTTAGTTTTCTTAAAAAGAAAACAATAAAAATGAAAATATTTTTGATTCATTTTAAAAAATAGTTTTTTTTTAACAATAAATACGTAGCTTTTTAAACCATACTGTTTATGGACCTTCAAGTGTTTATTTTACATAATTTTTGAGTTTGTAATTTACTTTTTTTTTCAAGTTTGTAAATTGTAAAGAGCTCTTAAAGACGTAGGGACTTCCCTTTTCCCCTTAAAAGCAGACTTGCTTAATTTTTTATTTTTCAAGTGCCGATTTTCCATTTTAAATACCTTCTTTTAATTTTGTTCACAATGGCTGAACAAAATATCCTAAAAGCGCTTATGAACATTTCTAAAGAAGCACAGGTTGCTTCAAATAAATATTTCCATTCCGAACGCACGATAACCCCACCATTTGTTAACATCAATACCAACTCTTTTGGGTAGGTGAACAAACTTCCGGGTTCACCGGGAGGAAAATGGGATTTCCCTCACCCCCAGGGGTGAGGCCTCTAGTTGAGGCATTAGCGTTGGCAGCTTTAACCCTAAAAATGACTGCTCTAATAAAAATATGTAGATACATCGCAAACTTATGTCAAAATTTCAGATTCTGACTCGGAATCTACAACTTCTGAGATAGCTTAGTGACCTAAGGGTCCGATACTTCGGTTTTTGAGTAGAAGCAAATGCTTTATACAGTGAATAATGTATGTCAACATTAGTAGATTTTTGAACAGACCCACCTCAAAAGTCCTGCTGGCACCCCCACCCCCCTCAAAGTTGGTTAAGGGATTGATATAGTTTTTTCTAATATCTTCTAAACGGTAAATGATAAAAAACAGATTTTAGTGTCGTTAAATAGAGCACAAAATTCTGCAAAATAGTAATAATTAAAATTGTATTTTTGTTTATTACGTAAGAATCTCCAATATAAAAAAAGTTGGAGGGGAGCATCTACAAGGCATTTTTTACGATATATCTTCCAAACCGTCTACCAAACAAAAAAGTATAAGACACAAGAAATTAAGGCCAAAGTTTTCCCTATTGAATGGTGTATAACATTATACTATTTTCTTTTAAATTAAAGCTACCAGTGGCGTACAAAAGTAGCACTTCACCAGTATAGTAGGTAGTTAAAAATAGAAATTTTTAATGTTATACTTTTATTTTATTTTTTTCAGAATATTTCTCACTTTAGATATATTAATTGGTAATATTACCTTATTGCGCATAATAGTACTATTAAAAATAAAATTTTTGTTTTTTTGGTAAGATTCTACAACAAAAAAAGTCGAAGGGGAGTATCCATACGGCACTTTTTACCATATATCTTTCAAACCATTAACAAAAACAATAAACAACATAAACAACAAACCACAAAGTTATCATTTAGACTATTATCTTTTAAAATAAAGCTACCAGTGGCGTACCAAATTAGTACTACACCAGTAAAGTACCTAGAAATCGAAATATTTAATGTTATTCTATTAATTTTAAAAGATTATTTTTCACTTTAGATTTATTAATTAATAATTATACTTTACATTTTATTTACTTATTTCTTTTGTCTTATAATTTGATTCATTATGTTGTTAAATAAATAACAACAGTATTATAATAACTTTTTATTATAAAGATAACAACAAATATGGCTTATACAGTGTGTCCCAGGATAGGTGTTACAAGAGGACAAATTCACCAAAAATTTTGGAATTTTTAATCGTCCTTTTGGGAAACTGGTCGCATGGTCCAAAACTAATAAATACAAAATTTGATTTCAATTGGTAATATACAGGGCAAGTTATAATTAAAAATATGAAAAATGACCAAGAATAAAGTACCTTTATTTTTAAAAATAGGACAGAATTGTATAGGTAAATGATGTAGAGAACTAAATTTTATGTCAAAATTTAAACACGTTAAGTAAAAAAAATATTTTTGTCAATTTTTTAACTCGCCCTGTTCAATACCAATTGAAGTAAAGTTTTGTATTTATTAGTTTTGGACCATGCAGTCGGTCTGCCCAAAATTTCATTTTAAAATTCAAAAATTTTTGTTCCATTTGTCCTCTTGTAACATCTATCCTGGGACACACTGTATATAACATCAATAAAAAACAAACACATTATTACACAACCTAAAATACCTAATTACAACATTCCGCAACAAACATAACCTGGTACATTTTAATTTTTTTAAAAAACATTTACAATTTGTGCCACAAATCTTACATTTACATTTTAATAGTGTATCAGATGACATTTTTTCATTTTTTAAAGTGGTCCACAGTGGTGTCCATTTAGTATTCTCTAAAATCCATCCCCATTCAGATGGACATGGAAGTTCAACCACTGGTTGGTAGAGATTACCCCAAACAAATCATGATTGATAAATGCATCGATTAATGTGCTAAAGCATTCATTGTTGGGGGTAAATTCTCAACCGTTCGGTTTTTTGGGCAAAAAGTTGCATTCGACAAATATCAATGTTGCTACTATCAGAATGTTTATCGTAAATGGTTACAACGAATTTTGAGATCACACTAAATTGCCGAGATGAAGGTTTTTTTAATGCTGCAATAAATCAATGAAAGTAGCTGTAACTTCCGGAAAAGATTCCCAAGCTTCCCAACACTTTTTTTTCTTTTCCATAAAAGGAGGATGTGGTATCGCAACCGGTTAGTGAATGAAAAAAGAAAGGGCTAGACTTTTTCATTGATTTTTTAGCAATTTCAATACACGAAATATGTCTTACATTTTTACCAGTACCAAACTCAATCCACACGTCTTGATTTTGATTTTTGTACTGGTAATTTTTTTCCGTGTAATATGATTATTTATTATTACTAATATGCAGAATTATAAATAATTTTAAATTAACAAAACTAAAGTAAAAAATATTAAAAAAAAAATTAAAAGTATAACATTAATAATTTCTATTTTTAGGTACTATACTGGTGTAGTGCTACTTTTGTACGCCACTGGTAGCTTTTTTTAAAAGACAATAGTATAATGTTATACACCATTCAATAGGGAAAACTTTGGCCTTTATTTTTGTATCCTATATTTTTTTATTTAGTGGATGGTTTGGAAGATATATCGTAAAAAGTGCCGTGTGGATGCTCCCCTCCAACATTTTTTTTGTTTGTACTAATCAACAAAATACAATTTTTAGTGTTACCATTTTGCAGAATTTTGTGCTCTATCTAACGACACTAAAATCAGTTTTTTATCATTTACCGTTTAGAAGATATTAGAAAAAAACTATATCAATCCCTTAACCAATTTTGAGGGGGTGGGGGTGCCAGCAGGACTTTTGAGGTGGGTCTGTTCAAAAATCTACTAATGTTGACATACTTTATTAACTGTATAAAGCATTTGCTTCTACTCAAAAACCGAAGTATCGGGCCATTTTTGAACAATAAGTCACTAAGCTAAGATAGCCGCCGCGACCTCAGAATCCAATGGACACAGGGATAGGTTCACGTATTCAAAGCAGTTTGAATATAAAGTTGAATATAAAGAACCGTCAAATGACTTTTTAAATAAAAAACTGTTTTACGAAAATTTAGTAAACAAAACTAAATTATTTGCGGTTTTCCTCATACGCATCATCAGCGTGAACAGCGTCAATAAAGGGATCTGAAGGCGGGGTCTTAACCGCTGTTTCCAGACGTAACATATCGAGTCGCTACCGAATGGTGATTCTTAACTTATTTGAAACTCGATTTCGAGTCGATATCTCCCGAGTTCCATAACCAGGCACTATCCTTATTAAATAACCCATATAACATTTTTTGCCGGCCATGTACATTTATGTACTGGCATTGCCAACACTCTTTAATGGCAAGGCATTGGCAAAAGGTATCAAAAAGACACGAAAGTGGGCAATTGGCCGTTATTGGGCCACGTGTTGCAGATAATGTGATGGCATCCGTCATTAATAAGTTATGATGAAAAAATGCGTTTTGGATGATGGCATCCATTATTAATAAGTTATACCAAAAAATGAGTTTAGGATGATGGCATCCATCATTAATTAGTTATTGGCAAAAGATAACAAAAGACACGAAAGTGGGCAACTGGTCGTTATTGGGCCACGGTGTTGCAGATACTGTGATGGCATCCATTATTAATAAGTTATGATGAAAAAATGGGTTTAGGATAATGGCATTTATCATTAAATAGGTATTGCAAGTTTTATAAGTTGAATGTCCCAAAAGTTAAAAAACATATTTAGAATTTTGTAATCGAAAAAATGAGAAAAAAGGTAGGAAACCTTTGTCTTTAAAAAAATTACATAATATAAATGTTTATACAGTAACAATAAACCATAAAAAATTAAAGATATGTAATACAATTTTAAAAAAGATAGTAAATCAAAAGAAAACACTTTAAAATAGTAAGTATTCAAGGGACACTTACACTCAAGTTAAAAGTTAAAGAGTTAAATGTAAAAAAAAGTATTAAATTTATATAATATTTTATATTGACACGTCTTTAAAACTTTTAATAAGGCAACTCCCTAATTTCATATTGTTTTTTAAGTAACTACAAACCTAAAAGGTTTTAAACAAAATGTCCTAACAGTCTACTTGAACTCGCCTTCTCGACTAGCCATCACCAATTAATCCACACAACACACACTAATTAGGTAATGAATACACTTAATTATGCCTACTAAAAATTCTTTTCTTTAAAAAGAAACTAAAAAGCTAGAAAACCACGTAGAAAACAATTGCACAAAGCGGTCAAACAAAAGCAATTTTTCTTCATCTGTCAAAATTGTCAAATCTTGTATTTCGGCTAAGCGGGAAATTTGAATTTGTCACCTTCGGTCGAAATTAACCTAGCTAATTTTACCATCATTTTATTTTTATTCTCTCAAAAGTACATAATAAACGTTTTGTTGAACCTAATTTTTATTTGCATGATTTGTAACAATAAATTGTTATAAAAAGGCCATTTCCTTTAAATTATGTAAAAAAACATAAAATAATGTTGTTTAGCCGCCATTATAAATAAAACAGATTAAAAAATTGCTCTAATGTTAGTTAAATACCAATGTTAATAATATGATTTGAAAAGTATAAATATGCGTTAAAGGTTTGCCTTCAGTAATCCAATATTTATTTGCCTGCAACAAAAACGCTTGCTTTATTAAATCAGGATTGGTATGCCGCCATTTTTATATGCTTGCCGGCAATTCGCCTGCATGTAAAATTTGTTGGCAATTAAGTGTTTATTAAGGGTTGACTTTTTAATGCGTATTAGATGTTGGCATAATATTGCCACCAATTGCCAATGCTTTACCATCAATGTCAATATGAAAAATGTATATTGCCAGCAAATAGTGTTTGCTGGGAAGTCTTTATCCTATTTATTATTTAAGTAAAAACAGATGAGAAAATATGGCCGATAGGTTCCAAAGAAATATCGAGAACTTTATACCAATCAAGTCGTCACCTATCGAGAAGTTAAGAATCCGGGCCCTGAACGGGGTCGGGGACAATACGCATTTTCTCGGTTCGCTCTTGCTCTTGTAAAAAGTAAACTGGCACCGAGCTGGTTCGAATTTTAAGTGAACTGGTGCAGAGCGAAATTAGAATTGCTCGCTTCAAGTGCCTGTTTCATGAATTTACCATAAAAAGATATTTCCCCAGACAGACAATTTGGACAGTCTCAACAGCTTGGCAAACAAATATTTGTGTGTCGCCCATGGTCCGATGAATTTTAATATTGCTTTTATTTAACAAGATATGACAAAAAATCTTATATAAAAGTGTTGAATTTTCGGCGGTTTTTATATAAATAAATCGAAAAAACCTCCAAGGAGCGGTCTTATTCTTATAATTGATCAAAACCGCTGGCCGTCGTTGACCCAGTGCCTTCTAAATAAGCATGTCCTAAAAATATTTTGATGTATACTAAGTGTTTCAAAAAACATTTTATTTTTAAACTAACCTTACACCAATAACTTTTTTGGGACACTCTGTATACATTGAACTATTTTTAGAACATGTCTATTTGAAAACCCTACAAATCTTATATTGGACTTTTTGTTATATCTTGGTAAATAACAGAAATATTAAACTTCCTCGTGCATCAAAAAAAAGATCAAGGGGTCAAATTTATTGCAAAATAAATGGGAATTTTTAAAATAATATAGCCCACGCACAGCACACGCGCAGCAGCCCACGCGTGCAGTACTTTGTAAATCATGCTTTTAAATGGAGTGGCGTACATATAAAAACAAATATATAAAAGAAAGTGTTATGGGAGCCAATGAATACAAGTTCGACGCAACCAACAATACACTATAATTTTAGTTAGGAGCATATCCAAGGGAGGGCGCTAACTGTTTAAATAATTGCATATACATTTTTTCGGTTAACGTAGTTAACCCACTTCTGGGTTTTTGCATTGCGTGGGTTATTCCACAAAATACAAAATGTTATGTTATTCTTTTGTAGGTGCCGCAGTTTTTGCGTACTGATATATTTTGTGTTTTAAGTGTGTTTTTTATTAAAAATAGTTAATTTTGTTAAAAAACAATAATGTGAATGTTATGTAGGTGCCTTATTGTCAGAAATACAACTAGTAAAAAGACATACTTTTCCGAAACGTGACAAAACGTTCTGAAGCTTAATCAAGTTGGAAATCCTAATTTCAAAAACAAAAACCTTTCAGCAAGTTTGTAAAACATTTGTAGTATATGACAGGCATTTTTGTGAAGCTAGCACCTAGTAGGAACAAAGAGAGGGTCACGAAAAAGAGGATGATCCTACAAAATATTTACCACAAGTAAGTATTTCTCAGGGTTTTAATTTATTAAATTACGGAGTATTTTCATGTAATTTTCCAGAATATTTTTATGTATGGGTAATTAAACTGATACATTAAATTAAATTTGGAGTCTCAATTAGGTTGATAAACAAATTTTATAATCATGTTTTTTTTAACATTTATTGTTAAAACCAGAGTTAATTTATCATTTGGGTTTATTCTTTTTATGTAATATTTCAGGTATAATAAGAAAAATGTTCCATTAGTTGCTACACCGAAGTCATCGAAAACAAATTTTGACACCCAAGATTCTTTAATAACAGCATTCCGTTTACTGTCAAAGAAATTAAGATTAATTTTTGGTGAGTATATACATCATGTTAACTTTTGTAAGGTATCTATGATAGCATATTCTTTTTAAAAGACAGAGAATGTGGTTTTTGCAATAGTGTGTAACTTTTTTATAAAAGTGCCATATTACAAAGAATCTAGTGGCATACATATATGAATTCCTTACAGAGACACTGTTTTTAAGATATTACTAAAACATGCTCTTTTTACATGTACTTTCATTGTCTATATTTTAATAAATATTCCAGTTAAGGCTCGCTGGGCATTTTAGAAATATGCACCTATAAACCATTATCCTAAAAAGAAGCCTTTAATTTAATATAAAATGCAATGTATATAAATAATAATATCAATAATAATTATATTTACATATAAGTATTTTTATCATTTTGGTTTTATAATAATTATTTTTTTGCTATGTAAAGAAAACTAAGATTTGCTTACAACTGCAGATCGTAGCAAAACAAATATCATTTAAATATGGCATAAGTTAAACCAGAACTATTTTATTTATTTTTATATTTTTTTTTGTATACATTTTTCAAGTAAATCTTGCTATAATAAAATTATAAACAGAGTGGCCATTTAAAAACGAAACAGAGCTTATTTTGGAGATATGCCTCTATATTGGTTAGGCGGATTCATTTATTGGATGGTCTCTCTTGTTGAGTACACGCCTGGAAAGAATGGGACCGCTTCGGTCCTGGGTCCCAGGGTATACGGGCTGACCCTGTTCAGCCCTATTGACCTCTATGAACTGGCCGATCGCCCGAAACAAAATAAAAGAAAAACCCCCAAAAACCAAAAATTCTAATTAAAAACGACGTTTTGGTGGCAAGTCTGCCATCGTTGTCAAGTTAAAAATTAAGTTAAAAAATAAAAATAAAATATTAACTAATATCTAAATTAGAAATGATTAAAATTTAGATTATTTTTATATCTCAAACTGAAAATAGTTTGACATATGTGTCATGAGTGACAAGTAACTGGTGTATTTATTATTTGTAGGACTAAAAAAGGTAATAAGTTAGTTGATTTTTAGTTTTCCTGGAAGATACTTCTAGTATCGAGCAAAGGCAACCAAGTGTTATTTAAATTAACTGAAATTGATGCTACACAATTATCTTTATTTAATAATATATACACACTTTCTTTGATTTTGCGTTTTTAGAACAAGTTTCCTTTGCTAAAATACTCGAAGCATCCCAGTTAATTCTTGTGATTGTTATCAAATGCGTGATTGGCAGATTTTTGATTTATGGGGAGTTTTTCTTTTATTTTGTTTCAGGCGATCGGCCAGTTAATAGGGGTCAATGGGGCTGAACAGGGTCAGCCCGTATACCCCGGGACCAGGACCGAAGCAGTCCCATTCTTCCAGGCGTGTACTCAACGAGAAGACCATCCAACAGAGCTTATTTTGACACTCCAGGTCATTTTAAGGAAAAACGTTTGGACATGCATGGCAATTTTGAGTTTTAGAGAGAAACATTTCTTGCCACTTTTCCCTCCTGAACTGCAACCCTATAGCAGAAATGAGACTCACCCCCAAACCTTAGAGTAGAAAGAGGTATCGGGCGACACCTGATTTTGAAGGTGTCTCGACCCCAATTACCACTGGCAAGTTTAAAGTTTCTGCTATTTTTCCCGTTGATATGACACCGTGTCAAAATTTTGACTTTAATTTTTTAATGTATAATATTAAATTACTTGTAAGAGCAAGCTACTTTAAACTAAGGGGATATGATAAGAGTTATATAATGTTCAAAATAAAATAATAAATCATTCTCGGCTATGGGGGCGAGTGCCACCCCTGCTAGAGGGTTGCAGATAGGAGTGGTAAAAGGGGCAAAAAAATGTTTCCCCCTTTAAAATTAAAAATTGGATGTGGTTCGAGCGTTTTTCCTTAAATGACACGAGTGCCCAAAATTGTTTCATTATCAAGTGGCCACCCTGTATGTTTGCTATGCCTAGTACCATATTTGTAAAGTGGTCCTGCAGTTAAAAAGTAGTGTTGCTTTTAGTTGGTTAATGTACCATTACCTGGCCCATCTAGTGTACATAAATCGTAAATCGTTCCTGGAACCACAAATCTCCCAAAGCATACTTTTTTTGCCATGCACGCAGGTGTCAGATTAAAGGTGTTCTTGTGTAGTAGATATACAATACGTAGAGTGATTGGTCATGTATATAAAATATAAAAAATAAAAATTTCTTTGGCTTTTTATTTGTTTGATAAATAAAAATAATATAGGGGCTGAAATATTTTTCCTACTTTGATATACGGACTGTCCACAGGATGAGGTTTACAGTAGAATAAATGGATAAAAAATTTAATTTTCAGCTCAAAAAAAAGTATTCCTCGTAAAAATTTCTGCTTGTGATTTTGTGTCTCAGAGTGAGCAGAAACTTGGCGTAGTTTTTCTCTCAGAGTAAACACTTGTTTTTTTGCTTTTGGGTAAAATGTTATTATTTGGAAGAAATTTCTTTAAGAATAAAGTTATCAATAAAATAATAATATATTTCATTTCTCTGGATTCAGATTGATGTCGAAAGGTTTGACAGTTATATATATGTACTCTAGAAAATGAAGAAGTAAATCATTGCATCATTGTTCGAGTATGGGATAACATCATTGCAATATGAATGAGCAAATTGAGTTAAAGCGGAAATTAGTCGAGGCTACCGATGCTGTTAAAAAAAAAAAAAAAAAAAATTAAATCAGCTCATGTGCAAGAAAACTTGGAATTGGAAAAATTTTATGAACCCATTAAAAAACCATTGACATCCATTTCTAATGTAGTAGTAAATCAGCCAAAAAAGGGCAACAAAAAACAGCCAATGCACCAGCAACGCCTTCACTAAAAGGGCCACCTTTATACCAATGTCGGTTGGTGGTGCAAGAAAAAAGCCAACTTTTCATACTTTGATGGATCCATTAGCAGAACAAGAAGAAGAAGAAGAAACGACATCATCCAATTCATCATCTTCCTCATCACCTCCAACAACCAAATTGGGTGATAGTGATGAACATAATCGTCGGTTTTTAACACCACCACCATCACCGACATATTACAAACCTAAGGGTAAAGAATCAGAAATTATTCTCGAAAAATATATAAAAGGTTTATCTTTAAAACCGTCTTTATATGATACTACATATGGAATATATAGATTAAATAGAGATACTTTAAAAATGGGTAGACTGATAGTTCATTTTAAAAATGGAAAGGTGTTATTTTGCGATAATACTGGGGAAGTAATAAGTAAATATGATGGCGAACATGAACTATATAATTTACTTTTTTTAAAAAACCTCCCATATTAGGCCAAGAGATTAAGATAAAGGAAGACATCTTAAAAAAATATAAAAAAATTTTAACTGTAACAGAAGCCGCATACAATAATTATAATTCTGAAAAAGGATTAAGAGAAACAAAATGGTTAAAGTATACAAACATAATAAAACCTCTAATGACTGATAGTAAATTGGGTGGCGCAATCGGTCGACGACGACAACGAAGAAAAACAGGTGTAAATTTTCACCTGCCATTAACAAAACATCTATCAAACAAGAAACCTCAATATGTTTATTGGAATAATCCAAAAGAATTGGTAAAACGATTACGATTGTTGGTTAGTTCAAAAATGGCAGGTCATACTGGACATAACAATGAAATTATGTCCATTATAGAGGAACTTCGTGAAGAGGGAATTATTTATTAGGACATGTAAGTGAATATTTTCGCCAGTAGATGATCAAATATTGTCGATAAAGATAATATGGAGCCTAGCGTGGAAAAAATGAGAGTTGTTAACGAGATCTACAGACCGGCAAGAAAAAATTTTAAAGGAAGGCGAACATTAATTAAAGGTTATGATGACTTGTGGCAGATTGATTTAGCAGAAATGCAACAATATGCCAATGAAAACAATGGATATCGCTATATACTTGTGTGTATTAATTGTTACTCTAAATATGTGTACACAAAAGCGATTAAAAACAAGACCGGGAAAGAAGTTACCGATGCAATGAAAAATATTATTAAAGAGGCTAAATACACACCAAATAATATATCAAGTGATCAGGGCAAAGAATTCTATAATAAACATTTTCAAGCTGTTATGAAAAAGTACAAAATTAATCATTACTCAACCTATAGTACAAAAAAGCAGCAATTGTTGAAAGAGTCATAAGAACGTTAAAAAATATTTTATATAAACAATTTTCAATAAGAGGGTCTTATAAATGGATACATATTTTAAATTCTGTCACAAAAACTTACAATAGTGCTAAGCATCGCACTATTGGGATGCGACTCGATTGATGTAAAACCACATACCAAGATTATTGCATTTAATAACATTAAGGTGTTACCGAAAAAGTTTAAATTTCGCTTAGGAGATGTGGTCCGTATAAGCAAATACAAAAGTATATTTGATAAAGGGTATACACCATCATGGTCGACTGAGCAATTTAAAGTAGCAAAAGTGAATTTAACAAATCCACCAACGTATCTTTTGGAGTCCGCAGATGATGGTCAGCCAATTATGGGATGCTTTTATGAAGCAGAACTACAGAAGACAAAAAGTTCAGTTACTTATTTGGTAGAAAAAGTTATTCGTCAATGTAAAAAAAACAATAAGAAGCAGTTGTATGTAAAATGGTTGGGATTCTCAAGTCAACATAACTCTTGGATAGATTCAACAGATATTTTATAGTTTTGTTTAGTTATTTGTACAAAGATTTTTTGAAAGAAAAACACACATATATTATGGTAAAATTGTTTTTATTTAAAACCAATAAATTATTTACAACTTTATTTTAGAAGTTTTAGAAGAATTAACTAAATCAGTTAATCTTTTTTCCAAAGATTGAATATAACTTTCATCATTTTTAATTTTTTTATCTAATTTTACAATATCTAAACCATCTATATCTTTTTCAAATTGTTCAAATTTTTCAATTTTTTTTAAAGGATTTACGTGATCATTATATATTATTTCAGTTGGTAAAATCAATTTTTTTTTCAAGTTCACGCATTTTTTCTCATTATTTTTAATATTTCGATACATTCTATACAAATCAGGTAAATCCTTTTCAAACTCTGCGAAATTTCTTAGCTTTGCAGAATATAATTTCATTATATCTTCATTTATTATTTGAACTATTTGATATCTAAGTTTTGAAACTTCTTTATTTACGAATTCTTGTGTAACAACATCATTGGACATTTTTGATGCACCAACATTAGTTAGACGCTTTTGTTCAATATCATATTGACCATCAGGGGTTAACCTAAATCCAAGTCCAGGCAAACCATGTATTTTTTCAGTTTTACTATAATTACTCTGACGACCAAACTTATCAATTGTGCTGTTAACACGACCCATGTTTAACTTAAACTAAATAATTTTATTAAAATTATTTATTTATATGACACAAAATTCACAAACAACAAAAACAACAGTACTTTACTAAGCATATTTTTTTTTTTTTCATTATTATTATTTACAAAAATTTAAATGATGTATGTTACTTCAATATTAAACACAAATTCCCTCATCATCATTATCATCATCGCTGACATCGTGCTGCTGCGGGTGCTCGGGAATGGGAACTTCTTGGGCTGCTGCTTCATACTCATATGCGGGTACAGGCATAGGCTCAAGATCGTCGTCGTCATTGTTGTTGTTGTTGTTGTGGACGTGGAGGTGGTGGATGGACCCATTTACAGTATCAGCGGATTTGACTTGAACCAGATTATACTTTTCACGTATTTCTGTGGGTAGATGTGGGATATTTATTAGATACCTCTTTAAATTTTCCTCAATCATTTCTTCACAAAATAATTCGAGGTTTAAACTGCCGTATAAAAATCTATCGCATAGATGTGCTCCAGCTAACAAAGATGTGGTATTCAAAAGGTATCTTCTGTATTGGATGGTGGTAACTGTATCATCATCCATTTCTATTGCAAATTCCAAGATGTCGTAGGCCATATCTCTGAGTTGAAGTCCCACAAAAATACATAGGTGCTTTGGCATTTGTTGAAACTTAATTCACCCATAATCTTTAATGACAAATATGACATTACTTTACTATGTGCATGTATCTGACTAGATATATGATATATGCAAATATTTTTTAACTATGAAACATTAAATAAAGAATATATATATATATATATATATATATATATATATATATATATATATATATATATATATATATATATATATATATATATATATATATATATATATACATTTAACTAAAAATTATTCTAAACACGACTCGGTAAAAATAAAGCAAATGTTTTACCATTAACCCGATCAAAAAGTGTGGCAAGAAGTGTTTTTCCAAATTGTGTATTCATGGGAACAATTTTTTAGTAACGTATGCAACCCCAGGAATTAAATCCACTAACTTTTTACGATTAAAATTGTCAGCTTCTTTATTAATCATTTTATTAATATTTTCCAAAGTTTCTTTAGTAATGCTCATAGTTAAAAATATATTGTTTAAATATCAAAGAAATAATACCTTAAACAAACACTTGCACAATAACAATAATGGTAGCAGAAGCAGTAGCACACAACAACGCACAAAATAACTATAACGGTGGCAGAAGCAGTAGCAGCACAGATAGATGTATTGTTGATAATGCTTTTCAATATTTTAGCTTTTCTGCAACTAGTATTTTGTAAATAATGTATAGCTTTAATGCCGTATTCTTTTTTGTACACTACTCGTACAAGCTATGCAGTCATTTTATAAATCAATAAATCCATTATTTTTTAGAATACCGGTAGCTTATGTTACATTTTTATTGAAAGGAAAAGATTAGAAATAAATATACAGGTTGTTCCATTCAAAATGATAAAGTCGTCCTATATCGGAAAAGCGACCATTTTGTTTTTGTGTAAAGGGAATGTCACACAACCAAATGGCAAAGAAAGAATAAAAACCTTTTAATAATCTATTGCTTTTTGCGATAACCGCATCTTGTTAACTTTATTTGTTTTAATGTTATTCACAATCAATAGGGGATAAAATATAGCCGGACACCCGGTGCCTTAGAGTTTAAATTTCTATTTAAAAGTGAAATTAACATACTGAATAAAAACCAAAGCTGTCTAGAAAAAGCTAAAAGTTCTTTGTGATTCAATAGTTATCTAGAACATCTAATAAAACAGTTTTTTTCAAAAATATTGCTTACCTGCTTTCTTCAGATCAGCACCGATAAGTGGTAAAAGTTTCGTTAATTTGTTGGTAATCATCAATCGTGAAAGATGTTTCTTGATGGGTAAGTGAATCACACTGAAGGTTTTTGGTTATTGGATCTTGATTTTTATTTAAATTCAAAAATGTTGTTGTGGTGTGCAACGCATTAAATTCTGGTTGAAATTGTTTTCTGTAGGTATTTTTAACGTTAAATTTTTGATTATTAAAATTGTCAATAGTCTTAGTGTTATGAATTGAAGCTGTATTATGAGTCATACTATTTTTATTTGTAACCAAACTCTTATTACTTGTTGGTAATGCGTAATTTAGTTGGTTTTTATAGTTATTAGTGTCATAGTTAAATATGGGAGTCAACATTTTTGAGTTTGCTTGATTTTTATTATTGTATACGTCAACTTTTTTCTGTTGGACTAGTGATTCATTCTGAAATTCCATTAGAGTGGGTTTTGCTTTAGCATTTCTATATTGATTAGTATTCTGAAAAAAAAAACAGTAAAAATAAGATAATAAAGGAAATAGAAATTGCTATATTTTTCCTTGAGGTATTATGCTTGTTGTACCTCTGCACTTTTAAGAGTGTTCAATTCCTTACGTAGATCTTTGTGCTCGTTTTGGATTTTAAGCAGAAAACTATTTTTTCTACAATTTGCCTTTGTAAATTTCCTTTCATTTCTTCTAAACGTGCATTTCTGGTGGCTGATTCTAATGCTATTTGGTTTTTAATTTCTTGCTCTAAAAGTTTTTAGAAATATACGGTGATTATAAGACCAAGAAAATTTCCTTTTAAAAATGATTTATAATATTTAGGTTAGCTCTAGAAAATATACATTAAAAAAAATGTGATAAAACATTTTTATATACTGGTCATAAATAGTATTTGGTACAGCTACGTAAAATTATTAGTGTTGGATAATATATATTTTTTAAAATCTTCTTTGAATTTGGAACAAATTTAAACTCCTAATTTTTTCCAAACGATGCATTGTTTTCAAAGAAAAAAATAAAAACCACTTTGATGCATGACAAATTTGTTAATAAAAATTTTACAAAAATAATTTGAAATTTTAGGTTTAATGTTTAACGTTTTTGTTATAATTTTGGCGAATTCGTCATGCATCAAAGTGGTTTTTATTTTGTTTTTCTTTAAAACCGGCTGCATCATTTGGAAAAGAGCCAATTTGTTCCAAATTCAATGGGAATTTTAAAAATAATTTTTGTTTAAGGTCCTAAACTAATATCAAAAACTTTAGTTATTTCTTATAGTATATTTATAGATGCCCCTTTATTTGAATTTTTGAAATAATATTTGTTCGAACGATGGTATTTTATTTTGTTTAGTATTTTGCTGTAATCAAATTAAAAAAAATGCAATGTTCTTTTATTTGGAGAGTTTTTAAGTATATAAATATATAAAATATCCCAAAATTGTTAAAACGGCCAAATGTCTCAGAAAGTAAGAACCATAAAAAAGTTTTAAATAAAAAAAGTGTATGAAATGGGATATCCTAAAGTTATTCTAAGTAAAATATTATTTATGTATAAATATAACTTCTAACGTCAAATTGACTTTTAGAGGTACATATATTTGACCACCAAATAAAAACTCGATGACTTTTGTGCCCTATTAGTACTATATGGAGAATTGCACTAAAAAAATGGGGGTATCCATTTAAAAATGTCAATTTAACCTTAATATATCTATGAATGTCAGTTTTAAGGTCAAATATGTCATGCATATCAGCATATGATGTTCCGTTTGTTGTTATAGAACTTTTTAATTAAAGCTTTTTTTATTATCCTTATTCTTCCAAATATTTAGCCTTTTAATACCTTTACCACAGTTTTATGTGTAAAGGTAAAGCGTGCAGTGGAAACAGTACAAACACCATTTTTTCCATCATTTGTATAATGGCGTATCTTGTAGAACAGAGTTTTATTTTAGACCACTTTAAAAAAGAGCTTTTCAAAGCCTTGCACCCGTTTACTACTGCTGGTTCAGTCATATTATATGCCTAAGTAGTTACCTTATTGACAAGCTAACCTAATTTGATCAAGTTAAAAAAGTTAAACTTGTAAAGTAACTTCGAGTTTCGAAATATGTAAAAAAATCTACAGTTTATCCAAAAAAAACTTTATTATTATTTTTATTTTTGGTGAAACTGGAACTTATATAACTTACCAACAATCTCAAATTTTATTACTTCTAAATCGACAATTAAAGAAATTATAGCCCAAAACTATTCCCGTTGCTACCAGATATATACGAGCCAAAGGTCGAGTTAAGCTTTACGCAAACGCATATATGCTTATATATAAACAAGTCTTAATATGTCAAAATGTCAAGTTTTCAAGTAAATAACATTTTAGTAGCCACTGTTTTTTTAATTTGATTCATATGCATAATGACCTTTGGACCCGCACGTTAAGAGCGATTCCGACTATATGTATTTTACCTGTAATTTTTTGTTTCTCCCTATTAAGTTCCAATTGTTTTTTTAGTTTGGTAGTTTCTATTTCATAATAAGTAATAATTTTCTGTTGTTTTTCCGCATTTTCAATCTGAAGCCTTTCATTGTCAGCCAGAGACTGAATAGTTATATTGTCTATCTCATCTTTTAGATTATCAATGTATTTTTCACAATCAATTACTTTTTCTAATCAAAAAAATAAAATAAAATTACGTATGTATATTAAAAAATTAGTCTACACACTAAAAAAAAATAGTTCTCTTAAGCCCGTTTTACACTTATCAAACTTCTTGTCTAATAAGTTGGACTAAATTTACCTTGAACATTTCTTATCAAATATTTTTTTAATTTCACCGCCAAACCTTTAAACAAATTTTATTAAATATTTGATGAAACTTCTTGGATAAGAAGTTTGATTAGTGTAAATCCGCTTAATAAAACATCTTGGAAAACCATAAATAAATGTGTAAGGAATATTTTCTTTTAATTAAAAAAGCAGTTTATCTTTTATAAATGCGTTTTAACAAAAACAAAATTTACCTTGAAGTTTTAAATATTTAGTTTCTAATGTAGAGTCTTGTCCATTTTTAATGATATCTAGATTGTTTTGCAATACTTTTTCATCGTCTTCTTGTATTCTCAACTCGTCGAGTAAAAAGTCTGTATAGTCACCCAAAAGTACTTTCTTTTTTCGTCTTTTACTCTCTCCTAAAAACAAGTTTAGTGTTTATAATTATAATATTATGTAATTTTTTTCTTTTACTTTAAATTATTTAGTTCAATATTTCTAAAAATGCAAACACAGAAACAATTAAATTCGTGGTGTTGGATGTGTTCGTCCGAGCAGAGTGAACTCTATGGAAGTCGGTTTTGGTGAGCTGGGATTCCTCTTTCGAACCAAAAGTTCTCCTTCTAATCAGTATCCCTAATCTATTTAAAATATTCTTATTGTCTGGTGATGGAGTCTCCCAACTTTCTTGATTTCATTCAAAGAAGAGCTATTCGCCTTATTAATCATCCGTTGCTTACCGAAGGGCTTTCTTCTCTTCTTCATTGCCGACTTGTAGGAGATCTATTCCTTTTTTATACGAATTACTACAGGTTTTGCTTCCACAAATAAGCCAGTTTAATTCCTTATTTTGCAACCCCCAACAGAGATACGTGCTACACGTATTCACCGATGTATGGTCAAATTGAACAAGCCCCAAACTTTCCACTTTGTTGGTTCTTTCACCTCTCGAGTTTCTATATTGTAAAACCTGCTACCCGCAGAGATCTTACCTTTTTAGGTAAGTCCCGTGTTAACAAACTTCGTCTTACGTTTTAGCCTTCTGGGATTCTCCAAAAATATAAAAGGTGTCCCAACTCTATTTATACACGAAATAACTTCGTCCCTGTACAAGATACAAAAATAAATTTAAAATAGAAAATGTTTATTTGGATACAATCTTTTTATTGACAGTACCAGTTAATATACAACATGTCTCAAATACAGAATTTTTATAGTCAAGTAATTTTTTTAAAAATGGAACACCCTCTATATTTTACCACATTTTGACTCTGTATTAAATTCTACATCAAAAATGTATAACACACTTCAACATCAATTATTGCTGGTTTTGAGATATCAACAATTTTTTTTATCTTTTTGACATCCCACGAAGGCATATGCGTAAATACCAGAGTACCGTGGGTGTCGGGTTATTAGATGTTTAACCCATCGTTCCCCCTGTTCCGTCAACGTTGTCCAAGCACTGAAACATGTAGTTATGCATTTTACAGCACCTTTTAGACACCTTTTAGGCGGTAGTGCCACCACGGTCGTTATATTTAAATAACTACTGGGAAACGAACCGGCGACCTCTGGCTTCGAAGATCAAAGCTCTGTCCAAGTGAAGAGAGAAAATAATATTTTGGTTTTAATTATCTTTGAATGATTCTATCACTGTAGGGGAGCCCAAGAGGGGATTTTGGAATTTACTGCAGCGTGGCAGATTAATATACTGGAGGATACCTTGTACCCGGTTAAGGGCCTCCACCAAATATGAGCCCCGTATACAAGGCCGATCATAAAAAACAAAAATATATCCATTAGAAATTGTCGAGCGCGTCAAATTAAGATAGGGTGAGTTAATTACATGCTAAACAGTGTATATTTTACTAATCTGACAGTTTGAGAATGACGTAAAAGAAACAGAGGGCTACAAAAAATATATTCTGACAGTTTCGAGCCTGGCGATTTTTTTTATTTTGAAGAAGATAACGAAAATAAATAATCCGATACGATCCGAACGATTTCCACAAGCCAAAATAATAACAATATTTTTTGACATATTTAAAAATCTATAGTCGCTTCCCCCATCGATGAAAATGTATACATTATACAGGGTGGCGCACCACACACGCCTCGATCTCTAATACAAAAACGGTATTATTTTTTTAAATATTTTTTACAGGGATATTTGGATATATTGGAAGCATAATTTAAAATTATAAGAAATTACAGGGTGCTAAAAAATCCATATCAAACTTATATTTTTTTAAACGGAACACCCTGTATATAAGTTCTTTTTGGATCGTGGAAATAAAAATAAGATACGTTTTATCAGCGATATCTATACCAAAAATAAAAGGTTTTTAAGATATTTAGGATTTTTTAAAAATCATGACAAAATTTTCATATATCCTATCTTACTTAGGTTATTATATTATATTGCTAGAAAATAAACTGTGCCATCACCTACATTTAATTTTTTGCCAAAAATTATACAGGGTGTCCAAAAATTAATATTTATTATTAGCTATCTTGAAGTGCAAATTAAGCGCCTATTTTAAATGGAACACCGTGTATATTATTTCATATTTGGATTTTAATAATAAAAATAGGGTAAGTTTATGTCAAAAATGTAACGTTTTTAAGGTATTTAGGATTTTTAAATAATTTATTAAAAAAACAATATTAAATTTTTTGATTAAGGGTAACTTTTTTATTTTAAGTGAAACATTATATATTTTTCAAAAACTTTAAAATTTATTTACTTTTTCTTTAAAAAATGTGACATAGACCATGGTTATTTTAAAAACAACGGATTCATGGATCTTCATATAATTGATCTCACGGCGATTAAAAATACATATTAACAATGAGGCATTTCTACATAACTAGGGTTGCCATCCGTTCCGATATATTGTGTTGGGACTGTCACTGTTATTAGATCCTATGTCCCGACGCCCTAATTTCATAGCAAAAGGTCGCAATTTACGATATCGAACAAAATATTTAATTTTGTATGAACCCCTAATTTACTAAATTATGTAAATACTTATTTTTAATTCCTTCACATACCATCAATTCGGAAAGAATTTTTTATTAATGGTAAGTCAATGGTCCGACGAAACAAATCGACTGTTGGCAGAATCTGTCAAAGCAATTTTGCAATACCAGTTTAACTTTAAAATGCTGCTGAACTGAATAAAAACACACAAAAATATATTGCCCCCTCCTTTCCCTTTTCGAAAATATACAGGGTGTTTCATTTAAAATAAAAAGTTACCCTATGTAAAAAAATACCCTACTATAAGAGTGACAAAGAATAAAATAACATGTAATTAATTTCCCTCCATTGTAACAGCTACTAATAGGTAAGTCAGAAATTTAGTTTATTTGGATACATAATTACTTGCTTAACCTAAAACCCGTCATAATTAACATATTGCTATTTTTTCGTGTAACTAAGTAAATATGTGTCTAAAATAAACTAATTTGCTGACATACCTATTCGTAGTTAGTTAATTACATATTATTTGTCACTGTGACAGAATACTTCACAAAAAATAAGAATCAAAATAGTATTTTCTTTTTTGACTTTTAATTCTTAATGCAGCAATTATTGACATATAGTGTGATATTTTTTTTATTTAGAATTTAATACAGAATCAAAATTTGATAAAATATACTGGGTGTTCCATTTAAAAGAACCTTCTTAACAATAAAAATTATGTTTTTGAGACGCACTGTATATTAACTAGAACTATCAATAAAAGGAGTGTATCCGAATAAACATTTTTTATTTTAAGTTTATTTTTGTATTTTGTACAGGAGCGAAGTTATTTCGTGTATAAATAGAGTTGGGATACCCTGTATAGTACTTTAAAAAAATGTCTTTGAGAAAGTCTTTTGTTTTGTTTTTAAATTTGAACAAGCGTATTTGTAAAAAGGAATTGTTGGATATGCGAGATGGGCCGCTACATTTTGCTTCTTGAAACTCCTGAGAATAATTTAAATAACTATAATCGGTATATTCTTCCTTTTATAAAGTTACACAAAATTGAAAGAAAAAAATATTTTTTTCTACTTTAATACCTCGTAAGTGATTGTAGAGAAAAATTGAGAGCCTAGCCAAAGTGTATAATATTCTATATTACCATATTAAAAAAAAACAACTAAAAAACTATTACTTAAATGCAGTGTATTTTTTCCTCTTAAAAGGTTACGAATATGATGTTACACAAAATTGAAAGAAAAATAAATTTTTTAATGTAATCCCTTGTAAGTGGTCGTAGAAAGAAATTGAGAGGGTATTTTCAAAGTGTCTATTCTTCAATATTACCATATTAAAAAGAGCAGCAGTGAATTTTGTCCTAAATTTTAATCTGTTATGAATGTAGTGATAGCCAAAAAAATATTTATTTAACTTCTACGCTAAAAAATGCCACTATTGGGACATTTATCTTGTTTTTGTATAAAATTAGATATATGGAGATTGTACACTTTGGAATTAGGCACCCAATTGTTAAAAGAGAAGTTTTGATTAATTTAAATACAGGGTGGTCCTTAAGTAATGATCCAAATTCAACTGAAGCATTGCCACGTTAAAATATTGCAATTTAACTAAACTTACCTTAGTACAAAAGTTAATATTAACTAAGATACAGGGTGTGTATAAGTTCAAAAATTTTTTTATTAATTTTTTATATTTTTTGATACATTTTGAATATTGTAATAAAACTAGGGGTTTTTGACATGAGTTATTCATATCTGATTTAAACAAAATAAAATTTCGCCTTTCTTCAGAATCAGAATATTTCATAAATTTTTTAAAAGATTAAACTTTTTATATATTATAAAAAACTATTCTGCCATTGCATAATATAATAAAAGTTAAGATTACTTTAAAATAAATAAATTAGTAAATTATTTAATTTTAATTAATTTGTTTTAAAGTAATCTTAACTTTTATTTTATTATATAAAAAGTTTAATTTTCTTATATTTTTTATTTAATATCCTTATTCAGGAGAAAAGTCAAATATTATTTTGTTTAAATTAAACTCCTAGAAAACAAATAAACTATAAAAAATGTATTTCTGATGTTAATTTTTGGGTGTTAACTTTTTTGTGCTTCCTTGTATGTATCATCCGAGTAAAATATTGAACTTTTCAATGCTTTTTACACAAAAAGGCATAATTGGGCTGTATTAAGTTATTTAATGCAGCCCAAAAATGTCTTTAAAAACACCGTATTAGCCATAACTACAACTTCCTCATTATACACCAATGATTTAATGTACATATGTATTTATCCATATTCTTTTAGTTCCACTAAAATGCAAATATCTTGAAAACGGTGACTCAGAGTCATTCTTCAAGCTGTTTTTACAGTTTAAAGATTTCTTGCATGAAAGTTTTCTTGCTGCAATTTGTCGATCTGCACACGCGCACTTTGCATCAATTTTAAAAAGGAGAAAAATGCGCGTGCGCAGATCGAAAAATTGCAGCAAGAAAAGATTGCATGCAAGAAAACTTTTAAACTGTAAAAATAGCCTAAAAAGTAGGTACACCTTTTTTGTGTAGAAAGCATAGGAGTATTCACTAGTTAACCTAAATGGTACATATATAGTAGCACAAAAAAGTTGCGACGTTTTAGAGAAATAGTAGTGTAGGTGGTGTTAAGACCTAAAAATTAACATTAGATATGAATAGCTTATGTCAAAAAACCCCTAGATACCAAGTCTTATTACAATATTCAAAGTGTATTTTAATAGTATCAAACAAATTTAATCATATATTTTTTAACTTTGACACCCTATAGTAGGAGAGCTAGTAAACCCTTTAAGTAACGTTAGACCTGTAAGGCTAGAAATTTTTTATAGTGATGAGTTATAGCATCCATAGTACGACAATCATCACCTGGCAAGCATCAGCCCTGCACATCATCCTGTATATCTTTGAGTTTAAAAAAATAATAAAAAATAAAAACTTGGAGCTGTAAGCTTGAAGTTTTCCTGGGGTTTAGATAATTCATAGTAAGGTTTCAAAAGAAAAATGACAGGCGTTTTCGATAAGCACAAGTACCTGCCAGGCGAACTAAAAGGTGTGGCTGATTTAAATGGCCATATTTCCAAAACCAATAAAGTTAGATGTACCTTATGTGGTATTTTCTTAAAGCTCTTTATAAAATCTTTTATTGGTAATATAATATACAGGGTGCCCAATTAAAAAAAATCACCCTGTATAATATCACCAGTATCACCGTTAAAAAGAGCTTTAAGAAAACACCACATTAGGTACATACTAACTTTATTAGTTTTGGAAATATGGCCATCCAAATCAGTTCACACCTTACTATAAATGAACTAAATCCTAGGAAAATTTAAAGCTTACAGGCTCCAAGTTTAGTATTATTTATATTTTTTTAAAACTTTCAAAAATATACAGGGTGATGTGTACACGGATGATGCCAGCCAGGTGATGATTTTCGTACTTAGCATGCTATGAGTCACTATACAAATTTCCAGCCTCACAGGTCTAACGTTACTCGAAGGGTTCACTAGCTCTGGGTCTACTATACTTATCTCAGTTTATATCAAATTTGGTACTGAGGTAAGTTTATAGTTAAATTTCAATATTTTAACCTCAACAACCTAACAATTCTTCAGTTGAATTTTAGAGACCAGCCTGTATAGCCTTGGCCATATTTTTTTAGGCAACCCTATGTCAATACATTTATTTAAATACTATATTTCATATAACTCGGTTTTTATCCGGTAAACTCGTTGCGGTAAACAGATGAAGGTCGTTTCCCATTTGGATTTTGGACTAAGTTGTATTTAACCTCTTCATTAAAAGTGAAAAGATGCTCTACTTTCAGTCTTTTTTACTGATTGTCTTTAAAATATGAAAGCACGATGAACAGTAAGAACTGACCATTTCTATCTTTAGAATATATGTTATACTATAATACTAGTTTGTTCACAATTTTAATTATCATATACATATGTAAATAATATGACACAATGTGAACAGAAGCCAAGTTCATAAAAAAACGTTACATATTTTTAAGTATATTGTTTTGTGTAATTGTTGTAAATGCATATATTTACCTGTATAGCTTTTTCAATTATGTCCAAATACTTTTCGTTTTTTTCTTGTGAAGATGCCATTACAAATGTTTTAACATGGAACAAATATTTTCTTTTAAATACTAATACATTTTTAGTAAACAAGTTCTGTCAAACCAACACTTTTTACAAATCAAGGCCTTCTTTATTTATACATACACTTGTATGAGCAAAGCGGCTAGACGGCCCCATTACCATAGAAAGTTTATATTCCTTGACCATGTGTTACTTATTTTTAAAATGTCACTTTGGCTCACATGACAAGAAAATTTGTGTTTTTAAATAATTATTGATTAAATAGGGCTTTAAAGATGTAAGCATTCTTAATTGAAAAAATTAAACATTATGATGGGATATTTATACAATCAAGTTTATATTGAAAACGGTAACAGACGTGTCCCAGAAATCCACATGTTTTTTTAATTAAAAAAGTTATTTTTTCCAAATAACTTTGCTTTCCGTTATTATTAATTTGTTTATCCTTAGCAATAATATCCTTAGTACATGCGTATAGGTTAAGAATCACCCTGCATAGATAATAAAAATAATATACACATTTTTAATTAAAAACATATTTATTTAAGTTTTATAATAAGTTAATACAGTTTATAACTTTTGGTAGGTACATATAATACTTATATTTTTTGTTTTTGTTTTTTTAATATAGCTAGGGTATAAAATGCGAAAAAAATGGCACATTTTTAAAACCTCGTTAACGCTTTTTAAAAATCACTTTTCCTACCTAAATATAATAATATATTTTTCTAAGGCACTTAATAATTAACATATATTTTTTTATGTTCGTATTTATGAAAAATAACAAAAATATGTAACAAAAATAATATAAAGATAAAAAAGGTATTTTAAACTAGAATCTCAAAATCTTACTAACCACAATATACAAGGTATATTAGTTTCTATATGGGTTATATAGGAAATTTATCTTTTTAAAAGAAAACAAATTACAAACTTTATGAGGGTGTTTAATTAACTGCTTATCTTGGTTATTTTTAGAATATTAAAAAAAAATTGTACTGTGCCCTTAACACTTTTTTTTGTATTTCAACTTGTGCTACTTTATTTTCACGGCATTTTGGTATATTTTAATAGTGTTAAATTGTTATCATCTTTATTATCCAAAATATGTGCAATTTTTAATTTTCATACCCAAAGTTTTTAATAAAATTATAAAATATAAAAACAAAATAAATTTGCAGTACTTTTAAAAATACTTTTTTTCTTTAAATTTTAAACCAGGTATATTCCTTATTCACTTGTTGGTAAAGGATGAATAAAAGGTCTAAGGCGATGCAACCTGGAAAGAAAAAAAAGGTTTAAGGATATAACTTACAAAGTAGCTTTTAAAAAAGAAGCAATATAAATATCCTATTTATTTGGGTCGTTTATTTTTTCTTCATCCGTTCCAAAATATTGAATATACAGAGTGTCCACTGATGGGGTTTACAAGAGGAGAAATGGATCAAATTTTTTTTAGAAAAACGTATTCTTTATAAAAATTTTTGCTCGTAAAAATATGATTCACGAAGATGATTTTGTGTACAGGGTACGCGAAAACTTAAAACACCTATTTTTTCTTCCGGAGTAAACTACCTTTATTTTTTATTTTTAAGCAAAATATCATTTAAAAAATATATTCAAACTTGGATTTTGAATGGCTTTACTAATATTACAGGAGTATCGAAAAGTTTCATGAACCTGATTTTGGAGTTATCAAAAATTAATATTATAATTTTTATATTTAATAAACCTAAAAAACTCGTTTCATTTGCTTTTTAAACACCCGCTTTCTTTAAATTTCTACACAACACAACTTTTTAGTTGTAAACGAATGTGATCAAGGCTTTTTCACCTTATTTTAGAGTTCAATAAAATTTTGTATTACTATTTTTATCGATTACAAACCTTATTTTAAATACATTTTCCTTATGACATTTGCTTAAAAATAAAAAAATAAAGGTAGTTTACTCCTGAAGAAAAATAAAGTTTTTTGAAGTTTTTGCGAACCCTGTATATAAAATTAACTTTTCTTTTCGTGAATAATTTTTTAACAAGCAAAGATTTTTTAGGAAGAATAACTTTTTCTCGAAAAATGAAATTTATTGATTCATTTGTCCTCTTGTAAACCCAATCCGTGGACAGTCTGTATATTATATAAATTTATATTCTAAAGGACCCTGCAGACTTTTTAAAGTTTATTCGTTTTGTCCTACTTAAAATGTCCAAGTACTGATACAGATACGATACAGATTTTGGATTTTATGGTACCTTTTAAACAATGGGGTAGTTTTACCATAGACGATAAACAAACAATTACCCCCTTACTTTTGGGGAATGCCATCTAAATAGTCCAAGAGCCCGTAGGCCTTCGTTATTTTGTAAAAGCTGAATGTTTATCAGTGCATGCTCCCAACATAGGTATAAGCAATGGTAGACTATGAAGTCTGACTCATATAGGGCTGTGGGAGGTACCAGGTACCAGGCAGAGGGTAATGTATTGAAACTTAACTTTTGTCATTTTGTAAAATCTGAATTTCATATTATGTTACTTAGAAGATATTAATTATATTATTATAGTCAGTTTTGATAGTTCCAACGCCTTGGCAGACAAACATTTTGAGGTGGCCCAATCAGTGGTGGCGCAAGATCAAAATTTCACGTTAGCAAGATACATTTTGCGAGGCCCTCATATTCGCGAGACCTCTTCTCGACAAATGGTATCGAAAAGAAAAAAGGCTGCACCTTTCCTGCGCGGGATTTATTAGAGGATATTCCCGCAGTCGCCAGACAGTTTTGACAGTTCCAACCCCTTGGCAGACAAACATTTTGAGGTGGCTTAATGGTGCGAGCTTGTCCAGGATAAGTACAGAAATTCTTCTTGTACTAATACCAGGATCAGTTTAAACAGTCTTTCAGAAGTCGGATTAGGAAATGCACCTGTTAATCAAAAAGTGGTGAAGGTTCTATTAAACGTTGGCTTGTCTGAGATGGCGGTTTGAGTATCGTCGTTGATATTCCCTAACTGAGCCAGTGGTACAACCGTTGTAATATGCATACACGAAAATTATGTTCGCCTATGCTTTCCTCCTTCCTTATGGGAATAATAAACAGACATGATTTTAACACAAGTTAAACAAAAAATAAAATAACCAATGGTTGTCAAAAATGACAACTTACGAACAAACAATCATTAAAAACTATTAAATTACCTATTCAAACTAGTCGCAACCTCCATAGTCATAACAAAGTTATTTTGTTACTATAGAATTTACGTTTTGGCAACTTTAAACTCAAATAATTTAAAAACCGTTGGGAATTCGGAAAAAGTAAATAGAATCATATTTGCTTAAAACTAGTTATAGAATTCATATCCGAAGTATCTCGGATACCTTGGCAACCACCCTGTATAAATTATTTTTAATATAAAATCTAAAGGCTTGTCCCTAAGTAATGGACCTAAATTTAACTGCAGAATTGTGAAATTAAAATATTGCGATTTAACTAAACTTACCTCAGTACAAAAGTTGATACTAACACTAACTAAGAAAGAGGGTGTAAAGGTTCAAAAAATATATTTATTTAAATTATTTTGATATTATTTGATACGTTTTGAATATTGTAATAAATCAAGGAGTTTTCTGAAAAGAGCTATTAATATCTGATGTTAATTTTTATATGTTAACTAGGGGACGCCACCTACGCCACCTTGAATTTAACTTAAACGTCCCAAAGAAGAAAGCATAGTAGAGTTAAATATTTTACTTGGATCGTACATACATACAGGGAAGCAGAAAAAGTTGGGACGTTTTGGAGAAATTCAAAGTGGTATAGTCCTCTAGTTAACACTTAAAAATTAACATCGGATGTGAAATTTTCAAAACCTATCAAATATTATCGAAATAATTTTAAAATATTTTTTGAACTTTTACACCATGTTTCTTAGTAAATATCAACTTTTCTACTGCGGTAAATTTAGATAAATCACAATATTTCTACACAATTCTCCAGTTGGATTTTGGCCCATTACATAGGGACCACCGTGTATACTATATCCATAACTTATCTTTTTCTTGGAGAGAACATCTAGAATGCAAATGTCCAAACGGTCACATTATAAGAAAAAAAAATGATATTCTTTACTTATATTTAAGACTTTTTACTCTAAAACCATAATAACATCACTCTCAATTAGCGGAAGTGTTACAGGAATCAAGTTTCCTTATAATACGTTTTGTTATTTAATTAAAATTAACATCGGATCAGAATAGTTCATGTTAAAATTCCTCTAAATACAAACTTTTATTACATTATTTAACAATTATCAAAAATTATTAAAATAAAAATATTTTTTAAAACCTTGCTACCCTCTATCTCAGCCAGTAACTTAATTAACTTTTCTACCGAGGTTTAGTTAAATCGCTTTATTTTGACTTTACATTTATAGAGATGAATTTTTGCCCATTACTTAGGGACCACCCTGTATACTTACTATTAGCAGGTGTCCGCTTTTGTCCTTATGTATCCTTTCAGGTGAACCCAGCTGAATTTCAATAGTTCCATTTTTCTTTCCATTCATGTGATGTTCAATACTAAAAAAATGTATTAAATTTGGCCTTAACATTGTATGAATATCAATTTATACGTTAAGAAGTAATATTTATAGTAATATTTCTTAACCTTCTTTATATAGACTCTTAGCTAAAAAAAGCTTAAAAGCTATTAGAAACTTACGTTGTCGCGTCAATAACAGTCAACATTGATGGATCCTTTGTAACATCTATGATCATTGTAATAGCTTCAATAAGTTGTGGAACCTCTAAGATAAGATCTCCCTAAGATAAAATATAGGAAATGATTTATAAAATGTTGGTATAATAATAATAAAGGGTGATCCAATTAGTGCTTTAGGATTTTAAAATTAAACTAAACACAAATATTGCTACAGGGCCAAAATATTTTCATTTTCTTCGAAAGATCAAATAACTACAATAATGCTTTAAAAATATATCGGTTTAATGCCCTCCACGACTTAGTTAAAAATCGCAAATTCGATCAGTACAATAATTTAGCACGTTTTTCACACATTTGGACGGGGATCTCACGAATTACATTTTTGATGTTGGTTTTCAAATCCTTTAAAGATTTATATTGTAGTATAAATCTTTGATTTCACGTAGCCCCATAGAAAGAAATTTAAATAAAATATTATTTGGCTTTTCTCAAGCATAAAATAGTTTATTATAGTTTTTAAGAAAATTCAAACTTTTATATATAATGAAGAACTATTCTGTCCTTGCAAAATATAATAAAAGTTAAGATTACTTTAAAAGACATAAATTAAAGAAATATATATATATATATATATATATATATATATATATATATATATATATATATATATATATATATATATATATATATATATATATATATATATATATAAATATTACATTAATTTATTTCTTTTAAAGTAATCTTAACTTTTATTATTATATGCAAGAACAGAATAGTTCTTCAGTATATAAAAAGTTTTAATTTTTTAAAATGTTTAATAAACTTTTTATTCTAAAGAAAAGCCAAATACTATTTTATTGAAATGTAAACTCCCAGAAAACAAATCAAATAAACTATAAAATATCCATAGAAAGAAGTCGCACGGCCCTAAATCACATGAGCGTGCGGGATGATTTACTGGACAATGGGCCATATGAATTAAAAGAAGCAAATGCTTATACTTACATATAACATTTGAAGCAAATGCTTTTGCTATATTTTTCTATATCATAAGCATTTGCTTCTACTTATAAGCAAAAGCATTTACTTCAGATTTTATAATTATAAGCATTTGCTTCTTTTTATTCATATGGCCCCATGTCGTAATATCACATTATCACCAAACTGCCCTTGCAATAACGCGATAGTTTTGTTGGCGGTACGGCCGTGGGACTTTCTCCTATGGGGCTACGTAAAATCAAAGGTGTATGCTAAAAATCCAAGAACTATGGAGAATTTGAAAACTAAAATCATTAATGTTATTTGTGTAAGATACCGACCCAAATGTGTAAAAATTTCATGCAAAATTAAACTTATCGAATTCGCTATTTTTGAACATAAGTCGTGGAAAACATTTGGCCGATATCATTTTTAAATCAGAATTGTAAGCAATTAGTCTTCCGAATAAAATAAAACAGTTAGGTTTGTTTGTGTTTAATTTAATTTTAAAATCCCAAAGCACTAATTGGATAACCCTTTATAATATCAGATTAAATTAAAAGGCATTTATACAGGTGATGTATTTTGGAATATATAGGCTATAGAAAAAAATCATAAGACATCAGGAAAAATATATTTTTTTTAAATAATAAAAATGTTTACAGCCATTTTTTTTCCAAATGTATAGTGCAGGATATGTATTACAAAAGAACCAGAGTACCAGAACGTTTTGATTTTTTAACAATGATTTATAAAATATAGGATTTATTAATCTCCAAAAATTGACTGCATGGTTATTTTGAAGTACACACAAAGTTGCCCTATATTGGAAAATTGGCCGTTTTTTTGTATGTGAATGTCATATTCAAACCAAATGGGGAAATCATGATAAATTAAAAAAATCTAATGCGTTTTGCGAAACCCGCATACTAATAACTTTATTTGTTCTGAAATTATTCGCGGTCAAAATGGGTCAAACTATATTGAGACATCCTGTATTTAATCCCTGTCAAATAAAAAAGGTATTATACGTAAATGGTTAACCAAACGAGTAGTTGGGTAATAATATTTTAATTCATTCTGAAAGCGATGCCGCCAAGTACACAAAAAATTATAAAGTAAACAAACCTTTTTGAATGCACATAGCCTCGGACAGAGCCTGATTACATATTTTTAGATAAATCATAAAAAATACATTGCTTAAACACGTATCAACTACTTACAAAACAATCTCTTATTTCGCCTCTGCCTACTATAAAACCGGTGGTACGTGGCGTGGTACTAGAAACTCGTCGGGTTAAATATTTTTTGCTGCAATAAATCATTGTTTACAAAAGGGTTTTTGTGTACTTGGTGGCATCGCTTTCAGAATGAATTAAATTTGGACCCATCTTTACCTTATCTTTCTTAATGAGGTCCTCGGGAATCCTAACCAATACCAATCGGTCATTTTCGTGTGTCACCACAAAACTCAGTCTTTTCAGTGGAAGAACGTGTTTTTGTTTTACTGAACCTTTACATTCCAATACATGCAAGTTGTTCTGTGTTACTATAATAATCCTTTCTCTTGGTTTATAGCCGTGTCTGTCATATTTCATGACAGATGTTGCATACTACAAATAAATTAATGCAAAATAGTATGATTAATTAATCTAAAAGTTTTATTTATTTTATTTTTACACTTACAACTTCTTTATCGCCATTAAGTTGACCGGAATAACTGGTCTTTAGTGCAAGAGCAGCCTCGGGAACTTGGTTATATTTAAAGGGTTTAGGTACGCTGGCGAGATAACTCTTTTTCTTTCCTAAACAATGAATTGGTACATATTAATTTCAAGAAAAAGCAATTTTTAATAAGAAAAATATTTTGTTGATAATTAGGCCATAAAGGTGTTTAATAATTAAGGTGTGTTTATTTAAAGTTATCCAGTTATTTTTTTCAAAGAAAACGGAAAAAAACATTTGTCAATGAAATTTTTAAAAGTAAAATTCTAAATGTTTTTAATTACTATAACTCTTTGAGGGCCCAAAATTATTTCGGTATAATTTCCTTTATTATTATTTAATTTTTAGGAGAAAAATTAAAAATCATTTTGGACATGTCTACTTTTGTTTCAACTTTGACGGCTTTCATTATACAGGGTGTTAGGAAATAATGTTTGTAACGTCGAGAGGTGATTTCTGATGCACTATTCAAATCAAAAATGGTCTTTATAACATATGTCCGATTATCAGTTGTTTCGGAGGAAAAATGCTGAACTTATTTTGTTTTAGTCATAAAATAAATAAATTTTGCACCTTTAATTATTTAAACTCATATGCCTAATAGCGTAAAATGAATCAATACACGTATTTAATAAATTAACTGTCTCTAAAATATTTTCCTGCTTTTATCTTTGACCGACCACGAAGGCTAAAAGCCTAAATACTTACTGCTTATTAAGCACTCAATTGGACAACGTCGTACGCGACAAAAAATAAATACCCACCCACATCGGAAAAGAAATTGTTTGATAGTTTCTTGCACAAATTAGTAATAAAAGTAATCAGTGGCGTTGCGTGACCAAAATCAGGCGTAGGCGAAGTCGTATCCGCGAGGCCTCCTATGTCAACAAAAAAATTTAGAAGGAAAAAAAGGTCCTTACTTTTCTTGCGAGGCCCTTTAGGCATAGGCGAGATTATCCGGGAGGCAGGCCCCCTTTTATCCTTTCTGTCCTCCAAAACATTTTGAAAAGCAAAAAGAAAGGTCCTTACCAACTTAAACACAATGCTATACTCTACAAGGCCCCTTTTGTGGACAATTAAAAATTACGGGTCTACAAAAAATACCGCAGTTCTTTATTTCCGTATGTCACATTACATACCTTGCCGCGAGGCCGTAGGCGACCGCCTACGCCTAGTTACGCTACTGAAAGTAATGTTTACCCGAATTAAAATCATATTTTATTTTTAGTATTTTACTGTATCAGTGTTTGCATTTTGATACAAAAGAGATGTTTTTGGTACTTGATATGCTTATTATTTACGGAGAGGCTCATGGCAATTCTGAAGAAGCTAGACTCATTTACGAAGAACGTTTACCTGATCGAAGGGTACCAGATAGAAGAACATTCGTAAAAGACTCCCAGAGACTTTACACACGTACAAACTTTTAAATCAGTATCAGTCTTATTGCATTACAATAGTTCTATTATTATTACAGAGTATAGGTGGGAGGTCATGGTTAGTCTTTTTTTTAATTTATTAATCAAACCCAAGAATAATATACACTTTATAAATCCACTTAAGACTTCTTTGTCCACCTTTAGGGTACCAAACAAGAAGAAATAATTATGCATTTTTGTCGAGGTGACCAAACTATGAAAAAGTCAGGTCAGGTAAAATTTTATTAGATGTCCAAACAAGAAGTTTTCGAACCAGTCTGATGATGAGTATCCTAAGAACGAAACGTTTTTGCCAAAAATTTTTTTCAGATTTGTGATCAGCGCCCTAAAAAACCCCGTATACCAAATTTCATCAAAATCGGAGTTGCCGCAGGTTTCTAGAAAATTACCAAATTTAGGTAAGTTTAGATATTAAGACTTTTACTCAGACTTTTGATAGTTGAGTACTTTTAATTTTGCTAAAATGGCGAAGGCGCTTTTTCCCTTCCTGCACTACACCTGCTTTTAGACCCGCGAGCCGCCACTGGTGAAAACACTTTTTTTGTTGGTACTCCATTTTAAAACACCACACAAAGTGTTAAAAATTCTTGAAGATAAAGTACTCCATTTAAGTATTTTTTTAACACTTTAAAGCTTTTTTCATACTTTTATTTAGTGTTTTGTTTCCATGTCTACTACTCTTACAATAAACTTAAATATCAATTTATGCAATGTAACAGTAAACGCGACTGAACCAAACGGTCAATTTACCTTAGATTTCGTCATTACTTTTAGTTCATGTGCCACTAGTTTTTGGTGCATCATAATATTTTAAATAAGTGCCTGGTAATCGTGGGAATTGGTGGTGTGTTAATTTATCTCGATTACGATTGATTTTCAAAAATAATTTATTCTGAACTTTTTTGCTTTGAATAATGCAAGAAATCACCTTTAAGGTTACGAACATTATTTTCCTAACATCCCGTATGTTTTTTATGTTTTTTTTTCGAAGTAAAACCTTGCCAAATTCTTTAACACTTTGTTAATTACAATACGTAGTACGTCCATTAGGTAAACCCCCTCGTCCCCTCTGTCTCTAGTCAAGTGTAATTTAGTTAGGGTCTGTTATATCGAAACAATAAATCATTATTGGATATCAAAATTAAAAAGGGTGAGAAAAAAACTAACAAGTGGACATTCCTGCTTTCAATATAAATTAGTTATACCCCATAAACAATACTATTGGACTATTATCTGATTTTAATAATTACAAAAGTTATTTTCATCCAGTGTGGACAGCTTCTTTTATCGATTTTTATACTTTCATATGATTTTTTACAAAGCCCTGTATTATTTTAAAACGATTTAAAGATGTAAACTTATAAAAATAATAAAAGAGATTTTAAAGTTGATAAAACGATTTTTGATAAAATGTGGACATGTCCGTTTTCGAATAAACACTTCTCTATTGTATTCAGTTAATTTTTTAAATTAAAAATATTAGTTCAACTTATGTAGCTTCCTAAAAAAATATGTATTTGTGGGTCTAAAAAAATTAATATATACAAAAAAAAGTTTAAATCCTAAAAATTAAGAAAATAAAGACGAATCTTTTTAAGAACATTTTAGATTTACTATGCTTGGGGTTCTTATTGCATATGTGCATGTGCTATTTTTTTTTTAATTTTTCTACACACGTCTCCCATTCTGGTAATTTGTTGTTTTTTTAGTTATTAACCGGGCGATTTTCATATGTTTAATTGTTTTATGACATGAAATAATATTAATGCAATTATACAAAAACAGTATAACAGTGAACACAATAGTTTGTTTTGTGTAAAATTAAATTAGGTAACTTACCTTTAAATAGTCGTTCCGCCAATACTTTGAGTTCTAGCTGTCGTTTTCTTTCAGGAGTTAGTGCTAATCTATAATATAAAAAAGCTTACTTTATAATACGTAACAAAAATAAGTACATATATATTCTTGACAAGAAGACAAAATTATTAAAAGGAAATCATGGAGAGCTAAATCTCCTGATTATTTTTTCCTTGAACTGCCATTATTTATTAGGTATAATAATTTATTTATTACCTTTGAGTAAAATAATTTATTATTTTATGGTTTTCCATAGCAGTAAATAAATACAAAAGTTATAATGGGATTGTTTAGAGTAAACCATGATTACTTTTTTATTGCCTGCTTTTTTGCAAATATCCAAAATAATGACAAAATATGCAATATCTTACGAAACGGCTTGAAAAAATATAAGTGCGATACATTTTGGAAAAGGTATTTTATAACCATTTTAATACTGACAAAATTTAGAGGGTGTTTATTTAAAATTTTAAAAATTATATACAGTGTGTCTGGTAAAGTTGGAAAGATTTGGAATACTTTTTAATAATAAAAGAAGAGTGTCGGACTTCCATTGTCTTTGTTACACACTTATTCACACAATAGTTTAGTTTACACTTGAAAACGGTCAGATATTGTACTGCCCAAAACGTTGTGTAAATAAATGTAATAAAGACAATGGAAGTCCGAAACTCTTCTTTTATTATTAATGGTAAAGTATTGTCTACCATATTCAGAAAACTTTTTATTATTAATTTTAGGAAAATGTTATTCTTCATAAAAAAATTTATTAAAAAAAGGTAATTAAAATTAAAAGACATGAAAAAAGATATTTTTTCTAAAAAGTTCTGCGTCTGAAACTTAACATGCAATTATCAAATTTTATTATTTTTTTAGTTTCATACGAGATATGTCAAAAAATATAAATTTTGCCCAAGAGTAAAATATCTTTATTTTTGATAATATCAAACATTTTATTAAAAAAAAGTCATATACATATATGCAGTTACAGCAATTTAGTATAAAAACTTGTTTTATATAAATGATTGTTACTTTTCTGAGTGGATACAATTTAACAGAATTTAAGAGGCACTAGCGGGAAAGACCGTTTGACAATGAATGTCAGAGTAAGTTAGTATTTGTAAAATTGCAATAAGAGTGACAAGTTTGGTAAGTAGTAAAGAAAATAAATAAAAATAAATAATATTTCGAATTCTCATGTTAAATTGCATATTTGTACATGTTTTTTAATTCTGAACAACTTTTTATAACACTTTTTTATTTTGTTGCATATTGAGTTTTAGACCGTGCAGAATTTTTTATGAAGAATAAGTTTTTTTTCCTAAAATGAATAATAAAAAGTCTTCCATATGGTTCAAAATATCAGACACACTGTATATAAATAAATCAAAAATGTGTTAAAAAGCATGTCTATATTTGTAATATGAAAATTATTTTACAATATATACTTTTTTAATTATTACCTGTATCGTCTGGACAAATTAGCCGCATACATAACCTCTAACAATTTCGAAGCCTCCTCGCAAACCTTGGGGCACGGTGGCCAAGTTCTGTGTAAAATATGTTGTGGTAGGTTCTTTGCCAATCTCTGAAGCCAGTTGTATTTTGTAGCCAGTATAAACTTCTTGTTGTCTTCGTTTGGTGCGTCGTTACGTGTGATATAGCCACGAATGAAGCTAGAATATAAAAAATGTTACAAATTATCAGTTATTCGTTTCAGCTCATAATTTATTTAGTTTATGCTTAAAAAAGTACCTAAAAGTACTGTAAAATTTTATTTTTAAACTCAATGGCACATTTAATTAAGAATAAGTACAGGGTGTCCGGATTTCGTTGCTGCTATCTTGGTTGTTATTAGAGATAGAGACTTGCGGTTTTCGCAAACTGTACTATATTTTATTGAAACGAAAGATGACACTAAAAAGTTTTTATGGATCACTTAGTTTTTACCATACAGAGCGAATTTTTTTTTTCGGAGCCACCTCGTATTTCAGTATTCTTATAACTTACAACAAAAGGAAAAACTGTTAATGGTAGATATTTTTATGTAGAATCCAGTGGTGTTTTTTTTTATTTTATATTTTTTGAAAAATGAACCAAACATATGCACTTTCTTATCGAACACCCTGTATATTTCTTTTTCATTAAATTAAAGAGGATAAGAGATTTTTAAAAATTAATAATACCAAATAAATATATTTTTAGACCCTAAATTGATGTTTTTAATTTTCAAATTAAATCTCGCATAGTGGGCTATAATATAGACTTTATAGCCAAAGAGTAAAATTAGACCTTAGTTCATAATTTCTTTACATTTTACAACAAATCTAGGTTTTTTTTCAAAAACTAAGATTGTAATGAAATTATTTTTAGATTTATTTTTGTTTCATCAAAAAGTAGCAACAGTTCGCAAAAACCGCAAGTCTCTATCTTAAATAATAACCAAGAATCCCTGCCATTGCAACGAAATAAGGAAATCAAGACACCCTGTACATAAAAATATTGTGTATAATTTCTGTTTTTAATTGTGTACAGCAATTCTTTGAAGGCGTCTCGCAAAAAAGTAAATTGCGCAGTAGCGTAGCTATAAAATAGGTAAGCAGGGACCCAGGGGCAAAAACTAAAGTAGGGCTCTAAACCCAGTGACAACCAAAAAATGAAACCTCTTGCCCCTACATTCATCAAACATTTCTCTTGTTCTCCTTAGTTTTGACAACAAAAAAAAGTTTTCACCTTTTTTAACTTGCATTTACACATTTTCTTTTTAGTACTATGCCCGGGGGCCCTCTCAACTACAAGTGGCCTCCCTGAACTTTGGGGCCCCTTGCTCCGCCATTGAAATTGCGGTGCCCATCATACGTTGGTACTGGATTAAGTAAAATCAAAAAAATTAGCTTCTGTTTTCTCCAGGTAGCTGAGAGGGTTATTTGATTTTTTAAATTTTAATTCATGGGAACATTTATCGGAGAAACAATTTAAAGTGAAAAACGGGTTTTAAAAAACAAAAAATAAGAATACTTGTTTTTATAACGGTTATAAATATTGATAAATTTTTAAAAATAACTCTAGCGTTACTTCCTCAATTATGTAAAGACATAATGGTAAAAAATATTTCAATATGATTGGTGTAGTAATTTTAAAATTATACAGGGTGACATTTAAAAACTATAATCCATAGTACTACGCGATAGAGGTCCATAAAATAATAGAGAGATATGGGGTGCTGTAACGTCATGCGGTATTAACGTAAGCGCTATTATGACACTATGACATATTATTTATTTCGACACGTTCTACAAATATTTTTGTAATAGAGCCACAAAGTAAAGTTAAACTACTAATCTTTAATAAACTTTGCTTTCTTGTTTTGGGATAAATGTCGCAGGTGGAAAAGAAACGAAAAGGTTAAGATTCTCGGCCGACAATAACCAGGCTTTACTGAGAGAATGTCTTAGTCAAAATTCATCATATGTTTGAAATAATGGGAAAAACTTTAGTATTACATTATACATTAAAGGATTATTTGTTTTTGATTTTGCAAATTCGCAAACAGGTATAATTAACCGTTCGTAATATGGCGTCTTCCATATCTCTATAAACAAACACTAAATACCGTATGCGGTATTTAAATAGTGCCTTACGAAATTAACGAACGTAGGCGGTATCCAAAGTACTCATATTACTCTAATAACAAAAGTTTTAATACACTTATATTCGACCACCTTTAGTTTTCAAGATAGAGGACATTAAATTTTATTTCTAATTTAGATTTTTGTTTTTTTTGTTTGTAAAGTGATAATTTAACCACTTAATCGCCAGTTTATTTAGCAATCAGTGTATGGTACCTGTAAAGGTAGTATGCAATAATGTATTCAACTTAAAAAACTCTAAGGTCTTGTATCTATAAAAAAAGGTGATCGAATATTAGTGAATTGTAGGTTTTTGAATGCCACCCCGTATAGTCCTCTCCTTAAAACACGATTAAATAAATGCATATTGCAAGATATTTTGACAACAAATGAAGATTTATTCATATTAAGAACTATAAATTTAATGGATTAAACCACCCAAAAATATTTTGAGCAAGATTTTTCTTGAAAAATAGTTGAATATACTTTAATTTAATTTAATTAAATTAATAAAAACACGAGCCAGTGCAGCGGTCAAGGGTTTTAATTTTCAAATTAAAAACTGGAGAGTCAAGAGTTTTTTTTTAATTTTTGTCCATGTAACTATTTGCCAAACCAATCTTGCAATAAATATTTGGGTACTTTAATCGATTTGAATTTCTAGGTCGAGTGGTATACAGCTAGATGATTTCCGGAAAAACTTACGTTAAAGCCAAAAACACAGAATTTTAGTCATAAGTCATAATAGTTTTGACATTTTCTTTCAATTTTGCTACTATTTTGGATGACAGAAAGTTATTTGCGGTAAAACAGGACATGTGGTTTAATCACTTATCTAAACGAAATTTATCCGAAAAATCGTGGTTTCTGGAGTGGTTTATTTTCTATTGAGGAAAATAATCTTTAATAGTCTAATAGAAATATCGAAATAAACTTGATAAGCTACTTACGATCGTATTTTCAAAGCAGCTTCTTTCCTCTTCTTTGCATTGGTTTTCGCCAAATATCTTCTGATGTATTTTTGTAGTACTATTACGCATTCCTTTAGTTTCAAAAACCTTCTTCTCTGCAAAAGACCCTTCCAGTTAGCTTGAATAATAGACGCAATGTAATGTTTCTTAGCCTGGAAGGCATCTTCAGTACGAAATAGGGTTTGTGGATGTCTAATAAAGATTTTCGTTCTAAAAAAATGTTATCTGGTTAGTGCTATACGGTATTTAGTGTGTATTTATGTAATTTTGTTTATGGTAAGGCTAGAGCACATCATTATGTAATGGCAAGGCGCGCATTGAAGTGGCAAAAGTGACTAACCAGTACAAGTACCACTAGTCCCCGAAATGTTTGATTTTTTAGGGCTTTAAAGTCTTCACTTGCCACTAGATCGCCACACCATCGCCACGTCACTTGCTTGTCATGAGAGTGCGCGCCTGGCCTGGGGAATTTTTACTTTTTTAAGTCACGAGGATATCTTTATATTATTATTATTATTATTCTTTAAAAGATCCAACACGACGTATCCCATGGCTCCGACCCCATAGGGCGTCGTGCGGAAGGCCATCCATATCGAAGACCACTCCTCGCGTCCGCTCGGTCAGTGATCTTCGGCCAAATTCATTTGCCTCAGTAGACGAAGGGATCCAAGGACAACAGACTCCGATTCTCCCGTTCTTTTATATCGATGTTAGTTTCCGCTGGGGCGGAGAACTCTATTACATACATGGTGTGGTTTGTCTTATCAAGGAGAACGATGTCGGGTTTATTCGCTTGAATTTGATGCGTTGTTGGGAACGCGTAGTTCCAGTATATTCGACAGTTGTCATTTTCCACTACTGCCTCAATGTCTCCGGGAGCAAACGGCAGTATTGCTGTTTCATCGATGCCGTAGTAATGCCTCAGGTGATAGTAAAGTACCCGAAGAGCGCCATTATGCCGATGGATGTAGCTATTGACAGCATGCACTGGACAAGCTGACAATAAATGCATAAGGGTTTCGGGTTGCTGTCGACAGGCTCGACATGCGGTGTCAAAAACGTTGGAAAATTGGCTTCGGTACACCAATGTGTTTATCACCCCATCTTGGCATGCTAGTAAGAATCCTTCGGTCTCAGACTTAAGCTCGGCGGATTTCAAAAACCCAAACGTAAGCTTTCGAGATAGATCGAGTCTATTGATGTTTCTGTAAAAGACTCCGTGCTGCGGCTTATTGATGTGATCTTCTAAGAGCATCCGTTGTTCGGCCCTTTTAACTGCAGCTGTTACAGCACTAGACTCCTGTCTTATAAGTGACTGGTCGTCATTAGAATCTATTTGAAATCTGAGACCGAATTTCTCCGCGGCTCGCTCGGCTGCCTTGAACAAAAATGCTCCAACATTGGCCATCTCATGTTCTTTTACTAACTGCAGCAGTGGATCCGTGCTTTTGGCGACCTGACAAGCAAGACTCAAAACCAAACGATCATGCATACACTCCAAGCTTAAAAGGCCGCGACCTCCCTGATGGCGTGAGAGGTAAATGCGGGAGACTGATGACCGGGGATGGATGCTGCGGTGAAGATGCATCATTTTTCGTGTGCTAACGTCCAGTTCGCGCAACTCTTCTCGCGTCCACTTAACTACTCCAAACGAATAAAGCAATACAGGAACTGCTAGCATGTTAGTTGCAGCAACCTTATTTAATCCTGATAGTTCGGATTTCCATATTTTCCTTAAGCGTTGCCTGTAATTGCTTCTCAGCTCGGTCTTTACAGCTTTAACATCCTGAGTACGATTTTGTTTGATACCTAAATATCGATACATTTCGTTGTTTCGTAGCTGGCGGAGAATGGCACTGTCAGCAAGTTGATCAGCCTCTAAATCGTTACCATATCGGCTGTTCACCAGCCTAAGTTTTGCACATTTGTCAGGTCCGAACTCCATGCCAACATCTATGGTATATTCGTGAACCACTTTAAGAGACTGTTGTAGTCTTGCTCACTAGTTGCATAGAGTTTTAGGTCATCCATGTAAAACGGATGGGTTACCTTACGCTCCCTCCTTCCAGGTGGTCCACAGCAATATCCCCGAGTCTTTCGAAGAGAAACGGATACGGGAAGCAGCGATATACAGGACAATAGAGGATTTAGGGAGTCGCCCCGAAATACGCCCCGTTTAACTGTAATGGGATCAGTAATGATTTGTTGTGCTCCAGATGTTATGGAGAATTTAGATTACCAGAGCGGCATCAGCTGTTTAATGCAACGAATTAGGTTAAGAGGAACCTTAAGATATTTAAGCAAGTGCAATATTAATTCATGCAAAGTTGTGTCAAAAGCTTTTTGTAATCAATCCATGCCATAACTAAGGTTGCGTTTGTATTGGATTGAGTCTTATGTGATGCATCTATCGATTAAGAGATTTTTCTTGCAACCATTGATTCCTTTTTTTCCTCCTCGCTGCTTCCCTATATCAGAGAGAATAGGATCTATTGCACTCAATATTCTAGAATACAAAATTCTAGTAAAGCCTTATAGCTGGTGTTGAGGCAGGTGATCGGTCTAAAGAATTTTGGATGTGTTAGATCTCCCTTTTTTGGTATTAATATAGTTCGGCCTTTTACAAACCACTCAGGAATTGGTGTATCTCCATTAAGCCACGAATCAAAGATTCTGACCAAATGCCAATGTTATTAATTCTCTTATTACTAATATTATTATTATTATTATATTACCGTTTTTTTTATTTTTTTTATTGAGAAAATATACAAAAATACCCATTGTGTTTTTTAACTTGATAAAATCTTTAGGTTATATTCAATAAAGTCTTATAGAGCTAAAATTTAGAAAAGGTACGAATTCTTTTCTTTTTTTTCTTAATTTCTTCCTAGATATAAGCTGATAATATTTAAAAAATAATGGAGATGAGAAAGAAATTATCACCTAAATATTGGTTTTAACAAATAATTTAGATCATTAAGAGGTAAACTAATACAGTAACAGTAAATGTTTTTAAGCAAAAATAATTGTTTTCGTTTTTCTTTATCAAAACTATTTAATATTCTTACTTTCCCATTTGGTACTCATCCTTCTCATATCCAAGAGTACAGACTAAATGTTGCACACCCTCTTTGGCGGGACCATAAAAATTAGGCCAAGTTTCTTTACATAGACACTTATATCTCTTTAAGAATAATTCATATGTACGGCGGTAGGCAAAACCTGCTCTTCTTACTCTAAGGTTTTCCATTAACCCTAAGTAGGTGATTTGGTGTTTTACTATAGTCTCGTCAAAATTGTCTAAAAATAATTTTTAAAACATTAAATTAAGTATATATCTTTTGGGCTTTTCTTCTTAATCAATAAAGATTTAATAAAGATTTATTGTCCAACCAAGACGAAGTTTGTGTTTTCCTAACTAAGAGCTTTGAAATTTAAACATTTAAAATTAAAATATAAGTTAATTCTTTATTTTAATTTTTAACCTTAATTTTATCTTGACAACGGTGGCAGACTTGCCACCGAAACGTCGATTTTTAATTACATTGTTTTGGGTTTTTGGAAGTGTTTGTCTTTATTTTGTTTCAGGCGACCGGCCCAGGGCCGTATGAACTGTTTGAGGCGCCCTAGGCTACAATTTTCCACCAAAAAATTTTTAAAGAGCAAAAAAAGTCCCCATCGAACAAGATTTTATAATTATTTATTCTTATTAAATTATAGGCAATTTAATCTAAAAAACTTTCTATTTTTAACAGCCCTCATTTTACTCTCTACAATGATAAGCGATGTATCAAAAGATGCGAAAATCTGTTAACATTACTATGGTAATGTGTTTTTCTAACTAATATTGGGCCGTTTAAAAATATAATAGCTATTTATGTATCAAGGGCGTTACTAGGATTATAATGCCCTGAATCTAGATTTCGACCTGATGGGCATTATAGTCCAGTAAAGCCCGTGGTGCATACAATGCTTTATGTTTTACCCAAAAAGAGTTTTTCAATGACTAATTACATTATTTATTCGCAATATAAAAAATAAGTTGCACCTGTACCTGTATACGTAAGTAGATAATGACTGGTGTTAAGTTTGACTTTGATGTTTCTATCAGTTAGTCAGTTGGCATTTTTATTTAACGATTTGCTCAAAATGGAAGAAATTCCACCAAATATAAGAGAAAAGGCCATAAAAGCGACCGAAAATCTTTGGTCAGTTAAATCAAGGCAACAGTATGATCGGGAGTATGGCATATTTGGTATTTGGAAAGATGCGAACGCAATTCTTCAAATAACCGAAACCGTTTTAATGGCATATTTTCAGGAACTGGTAAATTATTGATTTTATTTTAATACATATGTTTGTATAAACTTGATTTTTATTGTGAGAGAAATAAAATTGGATAAGCAATAAAATTTCCATATTAGCGCATTAGGGCATTATAAGCGGGCATTATCATAATGCCCGCTTATAATGCCCTAGGTATGATAGCAGGTATTATTGCTACCATAACATATTCCGTTTCTAAGGTATTACAGATCAATAATAGATGGGTAAAACATAAATTAATTGAAAGTACACTAACTTTATCAGGTGCCATTAAAAAGCCGCTTGGAATGTCATTTGGAGAAAAAAACTTTTAATGATAAAAACAATAAATGAATAAAAAAGTTTGACTTTAACCTATTTAACATACACTAAGGATGCGTGGGTTTCAACGAATTTATCTAATTTTTATTATTGTTTTTTTCATGGTAAATTCATGAAAACAGAGTTTTCCAAAAATAAGTGACCACTAGTTTTATTGTTTTCATGGAAATGGCCCTTTTTATTTTATTTTTTGGATTTTGCATAGAATTCTACCTATATTTTGTGTATCATATTCTATACCAACTGTCTATCTAGAAATTTACTATCAATTTCTTACAAACTTGTGTGGCACCAATCCATTTAAATTTTTAAAATTTAAAATTCAGGGGTTTATTTTTTAGCTCGAACTCGTTTTTTAGAGTAAATTCATGTATATAGGATGGCTCAAAAATAAGTCATAAGCACCAAATTAATTTTTTAAAGAAGAACCTCTATTTTTTATTACATTTTTAAATTCTAAATCGAATTCCAAATGTTTTTTATTACATGTTCTATATCTAAAGTCGAGAGTTACTAAGAAATTTATTTATTATCATAAACGAAGAGCAAAAAAAATAAAGTCGCCACTTTTTTTGGGCTACACTGTATTCTTTAACAAAAAAACTTGCAGTCATGTATAAAAATAAAAGTGTCTAATGTCTTTTTTAATTAAACAAACCCCTGAATTTTAAATGAATTTGCTTTGAATTACGTGTCTTAATCACATCTCAATCAAAGTCACAAATTTTTGAAAGAAATCAGTGGTCAATATTTTCTCATAGACTTTAGGTATAGGACATCGTATATAAAAAATAGTTAGAATTTGATGCAGAATTTAAAAATTTAATAAAAAATAGATGTTTTTCATTTTAATAACTTAATGATCGTCACCTAATGTTGGGCCACCCTGTTTGCATGAATTTATCATGAAAAACAAAAACGAAGAAGCCAAAAATAAAGTCTACGTTTTCAAAAGTTTTTTCCAAATACAAACCAATGAATTTTTAATAGATTTGTTCCAACCCACACGTCGTCACTGTATGTTACGTTAGGAATAACAAATCATTTTTAGGAAACAAATGTACCTATTTATTAATTAAACTCTTTAAGTCACGCAATGTTTTTTTTTTTTTTAATTATGTAAAACACAATTTTTAGTGCCAAACCCCATTTAAAAACACTCTTTTTATGCTTGTAAAGGGTTTACCAATAAGAACGTAAGAACTCTAAAATGACACAAAAATTACTACAAGTAAAATGTAAATAATTTTTATTTTATTGGAAAAATAAATTTATGGCATTAAATTTTAAAAATAATATTGTTTAAATGTCGTCCTCTACTTTGTTTAGTCAAATGGATTCTTGTGGCCCAATTTCTAATTACCTTTTTAATCATATTACGCGGTAAATTTGTAATGGTGCGTGTGATGTTCTGAGATTTAAGGTAAACCCACAGAAAATAATCAAAGGTTGAGACATCGCACGACCTTGGCGGCCAGTTCACATTACCATTTCTCAACATAACCCGCCGATAATAACCGAACATGCATTCTAATAATAAATTTTAATAATTTCTACTCGTTGTTTCTTCATAATGACTTGCCAGACACTACTGGACACAACTATGATAGTTTGGTGACAATGCTAAGCAAGGTTACTACAGTAACATTTTAAAGTTCTGACGCTCCCTTTGGTAAACCTTTAATGCCCATTTGCACTAACAGTTTTAGAGGATCCTTAGCTCTAGGTGGAGAATATTTATATAGAAGTTATTCTCCACCTAGCGCAAAGTAGTTACTTTGTACACTAGTTTGCATGCGCAAAGTTGAACTTTCCGCACGCAATCTGACATTAAAAATGTAACTGGCATTGTATATTGCAACAACAAATAAAAGTCAAAACTGACAAATACTATCTGGCGTTAACAAATCTTTTGAATAAAAATAAATGTATCTTTTTACTTTTCTAAGACACTCATAGAAAAACTATTGTTCCCAACACTTGACCAAAGTGCCTTTCCCGCACTTAAAGCTTATCCGAACTCCGCTTTGCCTCGTTCGTCTAACTGCTCTTGCGTGCGGAAAAGTATCACTTTGCGCACTTGTTAGCTAAATAACTATTTCATTTAAAATATTTAATACCTACTTATATTAATAGACCCTACCTGGTCTCTTAAATTCATTAGGCTTAATACATCTAATATACGAAGGTTCCTTATCCCTTAAAATGCTCATCAAATTATTTAAAGAATTTTTAAACTGAGTGATGGCGGTATCAGGTCTCTTTTTACTTCTCTGTTCTGATTCCGGAAATACTGATTGAAGAATTCCATTTGAAGAACTACACATGGCCTCTCTAAGATCCCTAAACAGTAGATCGTTGTTTTTCTCAATAAAGGATTTTATGTTGTATGTTACTGCTCCTGCATAGTGCACTAGTTGAAATTCCTACAAGTAGTTATTTTTAATTAAAATGAGACAAATTACTTGGTTTTCTATCACTGTATTTATTAACATTGTGACTGCAGTTTCGAAGCTTTGCTATATTATCAAACTGAATATTCTAAAGTACTTTGGACTTGTATACAGGGTGTTTTCTTACTACGGTACAAAACTTAAGGGGTACTTTCTTACGTCTTTTTATGACTAAAAGTTCCTATAAGCATATCTCTGGAGACTTTTCAATTCTGAGATACAGAACGTTAAAGTTTTCAACAAAGTCCGTATCTTTTAAATATCTTAAGAACCCTTTAACCGATTTGGATAAAATTTGTTATTTAATGTATTAAGGCGCTTGCAAAGCTTTGTCTAGATTAGGATTATTGGGTCCAGTGGCGTCTCAGTGGGCAACACAGCCAATATTATTGTCAAAAAAAAGTACACCACTGACTTTTTATGTAGTTTTAATATGTTTTTTTCTGATTAAGCAATTAACGCTTTAACTTTTTAGTCTCCTGTATTTTCTTCGTATCTACCTTCGTTTTCGAAAATAAATATTAAAGCTACTTTAATTTCTTTTAAAAAGTACTTATGTACTTAATATGATATTAAAAGCAAAAATAAAAATAAAACAAGTATTTGTCTTAAAATAAATAAGCGGTCGTGTACATTATCGAAAATAGTTATTTTCCCTATTTACTAAGGTCGAAATTGTTTATTTTTTAATTTTATTTTATGCTCTTTAGGGCTACTTTTTGCATGTCTTAAATAACTTCTTTTTTTCTCGAATACGAAGCGAGATACGAAGAAAATACAAAGGCTAAAAATTGCACCTTTATTCCTTAATTCGAAAAATGTACAAAAACTGTATAAAAGTCAGTGGCGTGCTTTTTTCTTAATAACATTGGCTGTAGCGCCCACTAAGAAGCCACTGGGCCCTATTGTCTTTATGTAGGTAGACCTTTACGAGTGACTTATTACATTAAATAAGTGTACCAAATTTTATCCAAATCAGTTAAAAGGGTTTTTAATATTTAAAAATACACAACTTATCCGACAAAGTTTAACTGCTAATTGTACAATAAAAAATATAAAAAAACTTCTTATGAAATATGTCCTAAACGTCTTAGTTGATGAACTACAGCGTGTTAAAAATTTTAAAAAGCGTGTTTTTACAATAAAAAGTTTAGGGACGCTTCCTATGCACCAAAAGAAATTTTTTGGCATACAAGAAAAAATAATTTTTACCAGTGTCGTTTATAAGGGGTTTAACATAAATATGTTTTTAAGAAAAAATGGTACACCACCGCATTTTTCTAAAATAAAAATATTTTTAAATTTTCCATTTAGTTTGACACAAATTTTATCTCTTGACGTTTTTTCATTTTATGCACGGTTTTCGCGTAAATAACTAAAAACCATTTCTCGGCATGGTCAAATCCGTATCTAATTAAAGATTAAATATTCGAAGCGCTAATTTTTTAGGCCGTGTTTCCACGGGCCACTTTTTAAAGTTGATATGGACCACAAAAAGTGTTTCCATAGTAGCCAATGCGACCACACAAATTTTGGCATTGCTGGAAAACAGAACTACAAGCTGGCGACAGTAGACCAACCACTTTTTGTGGCCCATATCAACTTCAAAAAGTGGCCCGTGGAAACACGGCCTAAAAAATTAGCTTCGAATATTTAATCTTTAATTAGATAGGGATTTGACCATGCCAAGAAGTAGTTTTATTTATTTACGCGGAAACCGTGCATCAAATAAAAACGTTAAGAGATCAAATTTGTGTCAAACTAAATGGGAAAAAAATGCAGTGGCGTACCATTTGTTTTTAAAAAACATTTACTTTATACCCTTCATGAACGACACTGGTAAAAATGTTTTCTTGTATGCCACAAAATGTCTTTTGGTGCATAAGAAGCGTCTCCAAAATTTTTCAAAATGTCTAAAGTGGTATAAAAGTTATTGTAAAAACACATATTTTTTTTTAAATTTTTAACACCTCTGTAGTTTAAAAACTAAGATGTTTAGGACATATTTTATATAAAGTTTTTCTCATATTTTATTGTAGAAGTAGCCCTTAAAGTTTGTTGAATAATTTGTGAAACACCCTGTAATGTGCAGTCTTTCGGATATTTTAAAGAAAACGAAGAAAGATAGCATTACAATTATTAAATATATAGGTGGTGCACTTTTTAACAAATTAAAATTTACACCATTTCTGGTTAAACCGAACGTTATTGTTATATCTGAAATAGGCTTCAAGTGACTGAATATAATAACCCAAAATTTAAAGTTTTTAATTTTATAGATAAATAAAAAATTAGGTAGTAATATTTTTGTCACCACGTATATTTATGTTTAATTTAGTAGTTATACATTTATCCGACTGGTAAAGTGATACAAAGTATAAAATATTATTTATTTCGTTAAAAAATAACTCTGATTTATTTTCAATTTTCCTTAGTCCATATCCATTAAGAATTTAAACTCATATTTTTTAAAGGCCGTATTTCTTAAATATTTTAGTTGTCCTTTACTAAGTTTTCGTAGTTTAAAAATACTTCTGAATATAATTACAAGTTTTACTTACATCACGTCCCATAATTTTCTGAAGTTTTACGTCAGCCTTCATATGGCTTATGTAGTGGTTATGGTAGCTTAGTTGTTTATCAAGTTTCGTCAATAAAGTTCTGTCATTTGGATCTCCAGGTCTTAAGCACTCTTCGTCCATAAATGCTATTAAACCTAAAAAATTCAATGTTTGGTATTATGAGTTGTTCATATTAATTATACAGCAGTCTTCTGAAAAGTCGGTCACTTAAGTCGGATAATTAAATCATTGTCCGTAGGACAATTTGATTTTGGTTTAATTGTTAAAGTGTTTAAAGTTTGCTCATTGCGGATAACCATTAGGCGAGTAGCTATCTAATATTTAAAAATAATAAATATTACACAAAAAAGGTTTATAAAAATATGAAACTTTTAAAACTGGGACAAAAAAAAAAAGTTGATCGACCTAAATAATCTTAGTAAATTATATCAGCAATAGGTTGATTCACCCTATAGTATACTAGTAAACCAGTATTAAATTACTGCATACTGCAAAATACACTTTTTTTTAATGGAACACCCTGTATATTTTATCACCATTAGTAAGATCTTTTAAAATCCTTAATAAAAAAGTTCATATGTGATATATCCAATTCTTCGTAGTTTCGAAAATATGGCCATCCTCAGGAGTTTAATAGTAAACTGGATTTTTGATATAAAACAACCTGTATACAGGACGAAAGATGACACTAAAAGTTTTTTATGGCCCTCTAGGATTTTGACATACAGGACGAATTTTTTTTTTTTTCATTTTGGAACTCTCCTTGTGTTTAGGTTGTCTTTTAACTTACAACAATCCATTGGTGTAGTTAGATTTTTTATTTTTGAGATATGACCCAAACATATAATTTTTCTTATGGAACACCTCGTATATTTTTATTCATTAAATTATAGGGGATGAGAGCCTTTCAAAAATATATAATACTTAATAGTTATTTTATATTTTTAGATCTTAAAATAATATATAAAAAAAAAAAAACAATTCGCCCTGTATGTCAAAAACTAAGAAGGCTATAAAAATATTTTAGTTTCATCTTTTGTTTCATTAAAAACTAGTAACAATTCGCGGAAACCGCAAGTATCCATCTCTAGTAATATCCAAGGTACCCTGCAATTGCAACGAAATCCGGACACCCTATATATGGCATTATCATTAAAAAGGTATTTTAAACCGCTTTAAGATAATACCACATTAGATGTGTCTTTTATAGTTTTGGAAATATATCCATCCAAATAAAAAAATAGTAGATATTTTCCCCGTTTTATTTCATTCCCTTAAACTTATTGCTTACAGCTTACAGCTGTGGTATAATGGGAATTTAACGTAATTTTAAGATTTAAATGACCATATATCCAAACCGATAAAAGATGGATACCTATATCAAATGTGGTATTTTCTTAAAGCTCTTTAAAATATTTATTTAATGGTAATGCAATATACCGGGTGTTTTATTTAAAAATGACAGTTTTATCAAATTCTTGAGTATGTACACTTTTTTAAAGGATTTTAAAAGATCTTTTAATAGTGATAAAATATACAAGTTGTTCCATTAAAAAAAAGATATTTTGTTGTATAACTCAAAAACCCGATTGTCAATTCTTAGCTACTAGTTGCCTAATTTAAACTATTGCGTATTTCGAATAATAACGAAGTTACTGATGACGGACACTTAATTTGGATGACCCTATAGAAAAGGTTTATTAATTTACCTCTATGCTTTTCCTCAATCAAATCGCATATAATTTTATTGTCAAAATAGGAAATGTGTTCCCACTGGATGCCTTCCTTCTCGTATTCTTCTTGCTCTGATCGTAAAGTCAATTCAATAAACAATTGTTGAAGTTTCTCGTTACAAAAGTTTATACACAGTTGTTCAAAACTAAAAAATAAATCTGTATGAGATATACAGTCTGGTTCAGTGTGCAACAAATGGGAAACTTCTTTATTTGCAAATTGTTAAGTAAAAATATCTATTATAAAAGTTTGTTTATGGATTTAAGCAATATTTACTGTAGATAGTTTTATTAAAAGTTTAATGGTATACAGGGTAGGTCAAAAAGATTAAAAATTGCTTAAGAGTAAAGTGTCCCTATTTTATTTTTATTTTTAGTTTTCTTTTAGTCCTAAGCATATTTGGGTACTTTAAAACAAAAAATCATTGCGCTTTATCTAAATTAGAGTCAATGATTTATTAAATTTCGAGGTAATAATGTTTTTATGTTTCATTATATATAAAAAGTATTGGCCTGGGGGAAAAATCTTTTTTCTTTTAAAGTTTTTTAAAATTCTATTGTCAATAACTGAGATAAACTCAGGTTAACAAAAGAGTTCCACCCCTTTATCTTTTGAATGGGACAATATATCGAGATCGGGTATTTGCGTAAAAAGGTGTCACTTAAACTACTTTTGGGCATAAAAATAATTTTGGTCACGTGGCCTAGTTTTTTTTTAAATCTGTGTTACATCTTACGAATGCTTATGGCTAAATACCGGTGTACCGTGAGTACTGGGTTATTGGATCTTCACCCATCTTATCCCGGTTCCGTCAACGTTATTCAAGTACTGAAACCCCAATCAGCACAGTACGTACGAAGTACGTACATTTTACATCCATTATACGTCGTTACGTCCAGGGATCTAAAATTTACGTCTTATGTATGTAAAGTACGTCTTATGTATGTACTTTAAAGTACGTACATAGGACTTACATTTTAGAACCATTTTACGTCCTATGTATGTACTTTAAGAAACCACTTATGTACGTTCATTTTACATCTTATATGTGTGTGTCTAGGTAATTAAGTTGGCATCATATAGGAAAATTTTTTATTATTCATTTTACGAAAAACAGTGTGGTATTCTTTATGAAAAGTTTTGCATAGTCGAAAACCTACAATACAATTATCAGATATCGAATTGGGTCGGTCATCTACGAGGTGTGGCTAAAAATGTAATTTTTGCTCATGAGGAAAGTACCTGTATTTTTCCTAATATCTTAAATTGTTATAAGGAAGAATTACTTTCAAATATAGAATTTTGTTCATTTCTTAATAAAAAGAAGATTTTTTTTGCGAAAATCGAGAAAATGTAAGTTTGTACATTAGTGGCATTGCGTACATTCATTATACTTTAGTAACAATAAATTTATAATATATATATATATATATATATATATATATATATATATATATATATATATATATATATATATATGTATATATATATAATAAACACAATTGCATATTAAGGAGTAATTTTGAATTACAAATATCTCTAATTTTTGATATTTCAAAAATATGGGTACTTTTACTCTTGGGCAAAAATTAATTTTTTGGTCAATCCTCGTAGATGGCTGATACAATTTGATATCTGATGGTTGCATTTTAGGTTTCTAGACCATGCAAAACTTTTTCCTAAAATCAATAATAAAAAGTTTCCCATATGACGCCAAACGTACACATACTGTATAGAGCCTATACAAGGGAAACCTTTTATACAGGACGTTTTTTTCTATCCTTCTTGGTTATAGTTAAAAGTAGGTGGTGAAATATAAATGGAAATCCTGTACGTTTTCGATTTTCATATTTTACAAAAATTCAAATTTTAGAAACTCAAATTTTTCGCTCAATTTAGATTTCAATTAAGAAAATCTACATACATAATACGTACATAGTCAAAGAAAATGTACGTACATAATACGTACAGTACGTACGTACACCATACATACAGTACGTACGTTCATCAGACGTACAATATGTACGTACAGTGAATTTACATTTTGCGGAAAATGTACGTACATGAGACGTCTTATGGATGTACTACGTATTTTGTGTTCGTACATAAGATGTATGTTACATCCTAAAGTTACGTACATGACATAAAACGTACATTGGCTGATTGGGACATGCAGATTTTGCATTTCACAGCACCTTTTAGATAACGCGGTAGTGCCACCAGGTTCGTCATTTTTAAATAACCACTACCTAGGATTGGCAGAATACTACACAGTGGTTTGTCATTGCCAACTAATTATAAGAGCAGTAAATTTTCGACAAAACCAAGAGTTGCGCGTACCGTAATATTTTTATGTTAAGGAGTGGTAAAATTAAAAAAAAATCACCTTAAAACTATAAAACTTCAACCTTTAATAACTCTTGAACAGTGAGGTATAAAATTGTAGGAGACCTTTTTTTGCTAAGAATTCGATTTCTTACAAGTAAGAGGTTAATAATTTTTTTATTATTATTATTATTTTATTTTAAGTAGAGATTATTTTGATGATGAAGGCATAATTTTTAATTTTAAATAACTTTTAAATTTATTATTTTGTCGTAACTTTAGAAATAAGGGTACTTTAGTCTTAAGCAGTTTATAGTTTGTTTTTTTACCTACGCTGTATATCCCTTAACTTTTTTGTCTACTTACTACTGCTTAAACAGATTAGGACCATGCACCAGATGTGGCGTAAATTCTACAATAATTTTAGTTTTCACCACTTAACTAAACTTACTATTATTTACCTGTTTTTTCAAAATCTCAAATCCATAAATGTCTAGTATACCCATGACATCATTTTTCCTAGTATCCAAGGGTTGCAAGGAATTATTAATTTTTTTACAAGCCAAGTAAATAATCTGTCGTACACAGCCTTTGCAAGTGCATCTCTAGCGTATATAGCTAGCTCTCTATCTAGAGGTGTTGTAACTACATCTCTTATAGTTTCTATTGTTCGTTCGGTGAGGGATAATTTTAATTTTTCTTTATCACAGTTAAGTAGCTAAAAATAGAACATACATTAGACGTTTATTTTGAATGTTTAAAATTACAAAACTAAAATTTATTGTACTTAAAAACATATTAGTTAGTAAAAAGTACTGCAACTCTAATTATCTTTAAAACCACTAAAGCTACATTAACCAAATTTGGTATGTGGAAGGCATGAAAAATTAAATCGTAATATCGGCACCGTTGCCAGATTTCCCTGTTTTGTGCTACACGTATCTTTTTCATTTTTTTAAAACAGAATGTCCCATTTATTTTCATTATAAAAAATTACGCAGGCTAAATTTACAAAGTCTACAAATTTTCAAAATTCTATTTTTAGTAGCTGCTAAGATATAACAACACCACATTTTAGGTAAAAAGTTCAAATGCTCTTAAATATCTCAAAAACCACTCAAGCTGCGTTTACAAATTTTGGCATTTAGGGATTTCTGGGTAAGTAGAATTGAACAGTGATACTGTCATTGTTGCCAGATTTTTCAGTTTTGCTCTACATGTAATATTTTTAGTATTTTAAATGAAATGCCCAGTTAATTTTATTTTCAATTAAAGGAGCGTGCCAACTTTAGCAGGATTTCAAATTTCTATTACTAGTTACCGAAATATGACAACACCGCAATTCTATTAAAATTTGGCAACAATGCTGATATCACTGATCTATTAGGTATGCCAAAAAACCCTAAATACCAAATTTTGTAAACATAACTTTAGGGGTTTTAAAGATTATTGAATTACTTTTTGCGGAAATTGTAGTGTATCATATCTCAACAACTAATACAGACAGAATTTTGAAATTTTAGAAACTTACTTAATTTAATTCGTCCAATTTAATGCAATAAAAATAAATTAGGCATTTCATTTAAAAAACTTAAATAAATACGTGTAGCACAAAACTGGAAAATCTGAAAACAGTGCCGATATCACTTTTAATTCACATGTCCAAAACACCTTAGATATTAAATTTGGTAAATGTAGCTTTAGCGGTTTTAAAGATATTTAAAAGTTGCGGTACTTTTTACTAACCCAGTATGTAGTATAAACGTTCAGCTAAATCAAAAGATCAATAGGTCAGTAAAGCAACAACAAAGCGAAACCGATTCGTCATCTTGTTAGAATGCCGGGACTCCTTGTATAATCTCTATCTGTTAGTGTTCTACACGCGTTATTTAGCTACGGGTGTACAAATATTTAAAAAAATAAATATGATATGCAATATTGCATGTACTTGGGCAACGTTGATTGAACTAGGGGAAAAGTTATGGTGGGTTTACATCTGACATTTATTGCATAATAATTTACGTCAGACCGAAATTTTGGCTAATATAAACAGTCAAAAATGTATTATATTTTATCCTATTTTCGGTTTTTGGCTTTCACACGTAATCTATTCAGTCATTGTCAAGTGGTTGTGGTCAAAAATGTATGTCCAATAGAATTTTTTATTGTTTAAGCCAGAATTTCTGTCTGACATAAATATCATGCAATAAATGTCAGATGTAAACCTACCACTAAACATCTAAAACCCCACGGTATCTAGTACTTGGGCTTCAATCAAGCCTTCGTGACCTAAAAAATCGTGATAAAAGGTTTTATCTTACTTTTGCAATATTCTCCACTAAATCAGGTTTTAGTATGACCGCTCTGCCTTCTGCAACTGAAAAACCAACATTTCCTAGATGCAAAATAGCTGCTATTATGGCCAAAATATCATTTTGTTCCTGTTGTGAAAATTCCAGAGTGGAAAGGGCCCTTTCCACTTCATTGTAGCCTTTCTTGTCTTCAGCATTAAAATTTTGGGATTTTTCCTGAAAAATTAATTATTACAAGCGTTTTTAGTTATTTTTTGACTTCCATTCACAACGATAACTAAAAAATGAGAACATTCTTGTATAAAAGTTTTTATATATTTTTTTTAAACAAAAATAAAGGAAAGAAATTAACGTCAAAAAATGAAAAGGTAAACATCTTTGAAAATGGAATGCTCCTACTTTAAAAAATACCACATTTGATATATTATCTATTTTCTAGAGTTTTGGAATATACTCATAGCCAAGTTTTTTTTTTTTTTTAGCTATAGTTAAAAGTATATATAAAGAATTATGCTACTGTAGTTTATATCCCAATACAGTAGATCTTTTGCAACAATTACTCATATTTATACAGGGTGTCCCGAAACTCTACCGACAAAGTTTAAGGGGTGATTCTACAATTATCTTAGTGTTTGAAATACGGGCTTAGTTAAATATTTTAAAATGTTTGCTTTTTATATTAACTTTTATACTAATTGGCATATTTTTATAAAATTTTAGGGACGCCTTCTATGCATCAAAAGACATTTTCATTAAAAATCAGGTACTAGGGTCGTCCATGAGGGTCTTAAGGAAAATATAAAAAAGGTACACCACTGCATTTTTCCAAAATATATATTTGTTTAACTTTTATTTAGTTTAAAACAAATTTGATCTCTTGACTTTTTATTTGATGTACGGTTTTCTCGTAAATAAATAAAAATCACTTCTTGGCATGGTCAAATTCCTATCTATTTAAAAAATAAATAACAAAGGTGATTTTTACTGTAGAATTTAATATTAGCGATACAAAATGACGATGCCGAGAAATGATTTCTATTTATTTACGCAAAAAGCGTACATCATATAAAAAAGTTAAGAGATCAAATTTGTTACAAACTTAAAAATTTTAAAAAAATATTTTTATTAAATTAGTATAAAAGTATAAAAAAACCATATTTTTAAAAAAATTTAACACCCGTAGTTCTGGTTCCAAAACTAAGACGTTTAGGACATATGTTCGTATGAAGTTTCTTTCTTATTTTTCATTGTAAAATCAGCCCTCAAAGTTTGTTGGTAGACTTACTAGACACTCACACAGAATATTTTAAACTAAGCACCAGTTTAAATACGGATATCGTTATGTTTAAATACTTACCCCATTTGATAAATAATAATAGGAATTTAAGTCTCTTTTTAATAAAAGTTCATTAAGTTTCTCATCGCTGCCACCGTTTATAAGCTGGTAAAAAATGTGGAAATTCCTTTCACCTGGTGATTGGCAAATAACTCTGGATTTTTCTAACAGGTAGTTTAAGATGTTACCACCTACAGGATTTCCCTGTAAATATTAATTTTCTATAAGTTCAGAATTATTTCTTTAACTTTTGATATAAACAAAAGTGTGATAATACTACAAGACAAAAAAAGTAGATACGTGTGATATTTAATTTTATGGAATAACAAAAAAACACTTTGCCTTAGCTGGTTACAGTTAAGTACATACTATCTTGCCTCAACAACCTTTAGGACTTAGGGGGCATAGGGGTCTGGGGTTGATTTTTGGGGTTGCGCCCATTGAATTTTTTGATTTTCTTATTGCTATGACATACAACTGACTGACTGACATACAAAAATCATTTTTTAAAATGTGATAACGATGCGGCATTTGTTTTTGCGCTTTAATGATGTACAGAGTGTTGGTTATTGTTAGAGATAGAGACTTGCGGTTTTCGCGACCTGTTGCTGCTTTTTAATGAAACAAAATATGACACTAATGTTTTATGGACTTCTTTATTTTTGACCTACAGGGCAAAATTCATTTTCCAATTTGGGGTCCAAAATTGGAAAAAATTAATTTCGTATTGCAGTTTTTAAAAATTTGCTTTTTGACAGCAATAGCAATATTTTTCAAAAACCGCAAGTCTCCATCTTTAACTAATAATAACCAAGATACCCTGCAAATGCAACAAAATCCGATCACCCTATGCCCTGTACAATGTAAATAAACTTTAATATTAATAAAATTAATGATATACTTTTATTTCAAGTATCAAAACACCAGCCCTCATTGACCATTTTTGACGTGCTATTTTTACCATTAATTTATTCCACTTAGATGGAAAAAAGGGTTAAGTAGGGGTATACCATAATTATGGTGATAATAAAGCTTTAGGGTATTTTTCAATTAAAATAAATTAATTAAAATAAAAAGAATAAACACGGTCTTCCAAGTAAAGTACATATACCCACTATAAAATACATTTATGTATATTAAATTACTTGCTATTTATAGCTGTTTATGTAGGTTTTTATTCCCCCATATAGAATTATAATTTGTTTTTCTACTGGGACTAAGAAGAAAACATTACAAAAGAAAAATATATGTTTACTTTTAGGGTAAATTAAGAACATTTATTAACAAACTAATATTTTCCTTATACCAAGACAACTAATTTAAAACAATCCGACAATCGAGATAATATAAGGTTTCTAGATTTGCATGACAAAGTCCGTCTCAGGAAATAATTAATTAAATGTTTGAGCACCGTACAAAAAGGTCATACTAGTTTTACAGTCTCGCAACACAGGCAATTTTTCACATTAAAGCGCTGCCGACATCGCCTTAGAATTTAGGATGCTTTCACCGGTAAGCGCTGTCCGTTTACACGATGCCTAAATAAATTCCTTTAGTCTGCCGCGGGGATGAGATGCAAGGAACAACCGTTGTCGGATATCCTCGGGCGTCTTCGCGCTGATAGCGGAGTGACTTTACAATAAGTTATTTATACGGTGGTTAAAAAAGTGAGTTTATTATCAAATATTTTAGAATATTTATAGACATTTTGTAGCTTACCTCAAAATTGAACTGAATATCCATGAACTTTCCAAAACGACTGGAATTGTCATTTCTATTTGTTTTAGCGTTACCAAAAGCTTCCAGAAGTGGATTGGAATCTAATAATTTGTTTTTAACTCTTTCAATTTCACCTTTGCGCTCTGTGACTTCTGCAATGTATTGAAGAACTTTTTTGGATGCCTCTGTTTTACCAGAGCCGGATTCACCTAAAAATATTCAAAAATTATATTTCTCATAAGTATTATACAGTGTGTCCACGTACGATATGTAGGCGTCATGTAGATTTTTTTTTATTAATCTTAAGAAAAAAACGTTTTTTTATATATAAAAAGTTTTGCATGGTCCAAAACCTGAAAGGCAACCATCAGATATCAAATTGTATTAATCATCTACGGGGTTTAACAAAAACCCCTCAGGAAATAAAATTATCTGCGCAAATGATAGAGAATAAAAATGGCAAATGATATCTTTGAAATTCATATACCCGGAATTAATTATGCTATATACATGCATTGTTTGAAACCCTTTGGCATAATTGTAAATTTAAAGGTAACTAGCTGACCCCAAAATAGTGACAGATTAAATTAGGTACTGAGAGTCTATGTCTTTACTGTCAAAAACAATCTAAACAAAAGGTAGGCTTTAAATACTTTTAATAGCCTTTTAAATTTAATATTAAAAAACAGTTGCAAATACAGTGTGTACACGGATGAAAATAACTATTTCTGTGAAAAAATGTGTATTTTTAATATTTCGAAAAAAAACATGCATAAAAATGTTTGCTTTGTTTAAAATGCTAAAAGCCATAATAAAATTTGCCAAGGTATATTCAGAGTGTATCAAAATCGCGAAAATATTACTTTGAAAAATTAAAAAAAATCAGAAAAACATGTATTTGAGACTACCCAATTAAAAAAATAATTAAAGTGTATAATAACCTTTTTGCTATTGGTTATTATTTCATGAGAAAATTAAGGTTAATGTTACAAAAAAACAAAATAATTATAAAAATTCATTAAGTCAAAAAAATAGATTAAAAGTGTTAAGAAGAATCACCCTATAATAAACAAGGGATTTAAAATTACGGAAATGTTATTTTGGGAAATAAACAAAATCGGTTATGAATACTTTTTAAGTACTTATTTAAATAGCGTGAAAATTAATGAAACTTTAACTTTTGTTAAATAAATTGACTTGAAAAAAACTTTTTGCTTTACTACCTTACATACATTTTACCTTAACATAATATTTTATGTATATACAACATAAATTATTTATATAGTAATATAGAAATATTGATATTAGTTTAAAACAGTGTATAAGACGTTTTAAATTACTTTTTATGATGCTTTTTAATTAGGCATTTTCAAAAACATTTTTTATTTTTTTTTTTTCTAAATAGTATTTTCGCGATTTTCAAACACCCTGTATATGAGGGTCAATTTTTATTAGAGCTTTTAGCATTTGGACAAAGCCAGAAATTGTTAGGAAAAATAACTTTTTTTAAATATTAAAAATAAATAAATTTACAGGTATAGTTAAGTCCGTCCGTGGACACACTGTATAAAGAATCTAAGTTATGTATAAAAATAAAATCATTTAACACCGTTTTGTTATAAATTTCATAAGGGATTGTGTTCAATGTGATATAGAACAGACGATTATATTAAGACCATTGCTGGATACGCATAGCAGAAATACTTGTAAACCTGTTGTCATTGTGTTTTTTCTACCACGGGGACAGTTACGTAGTTTTATTACATAATACTAGTTTGCCTAATAAACCTATGTTGTCTTGTTTTTGTAGAAAAAAAGAACCGTGGAATAATAGTATTATAATAGGTGTATTTTCAGCCATAACTTATTAGATTTAACATATGCAACTGAGACAGAACTAGATGTGCCTTTCTTTTCTAATAATTTTACATTTATTATAAGGGGTGATTCATGTTGAGGTACTTAAAAAAATTAAAAACTTTATTTTGTATTATTTTTATTATCATATGGAAGAACTATATCCCTCATTTATTGTTTAAAGATTATGACTTTTAAATGTTGTCCTTAACTGCGCCTAACATGGTCTGTTCTTAAGCTCCAAGTTTCCGAGCGTCAAATCAATTCGTCGATCACGGATAGATCTGTTTACAGAATAGGACAAACGGACAAACAATTTAAATGTTTAAGAAAGTCATGTATGGTAACTGCTTTTGCTTCTTAAAAAAACAAGATTCATGTTGAGAAATTTGTTTCGTTTTATACAGGGGCTTCAAAAACTACAAAAATGTGAAAATGGACCAAGACAAACTACAATTATTTTTAATAATTCAGCAAAATGTTAAATAAAAAAGGTTTTTAGAATTGAATGAGGATCCCATATTTAAAATTTTACATAAAATAAACCAAATTTTGTTTTTTAATGTCATATTTTTTTAAATCATATTTTACACCTTTTTTACGTAATTTACCTAGTTTTAATAAAACAACATAATTATTGTCAAAGTTTGTCAAATATATTTTAAATGTAAAAGCAGGTGACATGATTTAAAAAAATATGACATTAAAAACAAAATTTGGTTTATTTTATGTGAAATTTCAGATATGGGATCCTCAATCAATTCTAAAAACACTGTTTATTTAACATTTTGCTGAATTATTAAAAATAAACGTAGTTTTGTCTTGCTCCATTTTCACATTTTTGTAGTTTTAGAAGCAAAAGCAGTTGCCATACACGACTTTCTTAAACATTTAAATTTTTGGTCCATTTGTCCTATTGTAAAGTCCATCCGTGGACATATACTGTATATTGCTAACTTTGCATCATGTAATTTTATTTTCTTTTCTTATAATATCGCCAAAGAAACCAGATCTTCTTCATTCCAATGATCTAGTCTAGCTGGTGTCCATCATAGGATTGGTAATAGATCGGATTCTACAGATATGTTTTCCTTTCAGAAACAACTTGGCCTTCAAAGTCATTGTCTAAACCTTCAGAAGTAATATCCTCCTTATTACTTTTATCTCACATTTCATAAAGTTCTTTCTCTGTCATGTTTGTTAGCTTGAATAGCAAAGGATGACGTAAGCTTGTATAGACCATGTCCAACAGGGGCGGTCATAGGAGGGGCTGTGGGAGCCATGGCTCCCCTTTGATGTCACATCCTTTTGTATTTCATACATATCTAATGGCAAATATGGGCATTTAATGATGATATGCCTCCCCCAGGGTTAGTCCGAAGGGTGATGATGGAATTGAAAAGGGGGACCTTTTTTCCTTTTCTTTTAAATACGTGGGAAGGAGTTTTTTGTAATTTTTAAATTATAGAATGAAAGAGAAACAATAAAAATAGGTAAAAATAAATTTTTTTTGCTCTTCAAAAAATTTAAACCTCCTTTAATTTTTTTTCTTTCTAGGGGCGCCAGAATTTTTATTTTTGTTATCTCACACACTTTTCCTCGGCCTATGGCCCCCTCAGAAAGTCGATACGACCGCCCCTGATGTCCAATATAAACACACCTTTCATGTACGATGGGATAAAATTTAAATTAAAAAGAAAAGATAAAAAAATAGGGTAGAAATTTTGTTTTTTTAAGTTTTTCTTTAACTATAGTTAATAGACTGTTTAATGGTACGTATATCATCAAATATATAAAAAAATACAACAAGAAATTGTTTAAAACTTACCCTAAATATGTAACAAAACACACCTTCAAAATACCACTAATTAAATGAATTTACTGCCGTTACACACGGTCCTAACCTGATTTTAGTAGCACAGGACAAATAATAAACCTTGATACTGAATCGCTAATATCAAAAGATTTGGTGGGTCAATTTTTTGGTGGTTTAAATTTTGTCCCAGCGTACCTTAAAGAGATAATTGTTACTAAAAACGTACTAGGTTACGTTACCAAGCGTCAGCGGCCAGCGAAAACCGAAAAGTGTGAGAGCGCTGGTTTTGATCTTTATGATACCATACAATATACGTAAGCAAAAAAAAAGCCCAGCCGCTGCAGTTCGAACGGACATTAATATCATCGGAGCCTTTTTAAAGTATATAAACTAATTTCAAAAGATTTCATACTATCCGCTGAAAGCTTCCGCTTGTTATTGTAGCCGAGGCCTTAATCTATACTAATATTTTAAAGAGATAACGTTTGTAACTTTGATTGTTTGTTTATTTGTTTTTAATAATTAATCTTTAAAAATCTGCACTATTCAGGAGTGCTATAGGCTATATTTTATTATAATTGGACAACCAGTTTATAGAAACATATAATTAATGCCCAATGAAGTGGGCACGGGTCGGCTAGTTAATGTACATTTTTAGTTATTTACCTGATATTAATATACATTGTTCTCTGTTTTCTTCTCTTAATGATCGATAAGCTGTATCTGTTATGGCGAATCTAAAACAAAAATATGAATTAAGTGTTATACACACCCCGCTAAAATTATCGCATATGATTGGTTATCTCCATAAGCTTCAATACAAAAATGCTTTAATTTAAATGGTTATACCTCTTTAAATAATTAGGTTATTCGACAAATAAAAAAAATGTTAAAATAAGGTCAACCTATAACTTTAGCGCGTTATTTACTGTTAAAAATACATTTTACAGGGTGATTAAATTTTTTGGAAAAATAAATAATTTTTAATCGCCCTGTGCTGTTAAAAGGCAGGAACCTTATTTGGAAATAAATTATTTCCTTACGTATTTATGATATTTTATCATCACAAATTTGATTATTTTTTTTTAACAGCACACCATACAGGAAAATTAAAAATTATTAACTTTTTTCAAAAACCCTTAATTACCCTGTAAGACGTATTGTTAACAGAAAATAACAACGGTTACAACACAGTAATAGCTTTACTTTTCTTTAGCATTTTCTTTTTAATCGTATTAATAACCTTATTATTTAAAGAGATATGTCCATTTAAAATAAAGCATTTTTGTATTGAGCTTATAGCGAAAATCGAGCATATGCGATAATTTTGGCGGGGTGTGTAGTATTAGTGCATCGCAGAATTGGGTAAAATTCAAATACGTGTTACGTATGGCAAAAATATATAGTTTTTTCGTAACGGGCAAAAAAATTATATTTTATCTCTGAATTTACTTTTTTCCCAGATATACCTACATACACGTAAGTAAAGGTATATATTTAATTTAATGATATTTTAATATACAAAACCTACATTTCCTTTATATTAAAAGTACAATCAGGCATTTTTTACAATAAATTATTCAAAATAACTGTTACACACAACCATTTTATCATCACAACATCAATTTTAACCTTTAATTATTGTCACAAGGTGTTTTTAACAATAAATTGCCGTTTTTTTCGTCGCAGAAAAAGAGTGTTTTTTACAAGAGAACAGTTTTAGATTTTACCTCTCGGTTTATTATCTCCGTTTGCTTCGCGTCGGGAGACAACACAACTTTGAGCTGAAATTTAAATTTGTTTGCCCTTGTATAATAACTATTTTAAGACGTTTATTTTATATCTACGCTTATAGCTGGATAATAATTTATTCATTACTCATTCATTATAACATGACATTGACGACAGAATTTTTGATCGATTTAATTCGATATCTTTCACCACTTATATATCGCGAGGTGACAATGTAAAAATATAAATATTTTTATGATATTTTTATAATTTCTAGAAAGTTTATTTATTTAGGGTAATGGTTAAAAAATATGTGGGGTGATAGTAATATTACTTTCATTTAAAAAATATTTTTAAAAGTGACACAACTGTCACTTACAGTTGCGATTGTATTTTTTTTAATACCACCCGGGTTCCCTAGATTAATTTGCGTCCAATAATGGCCACCTAAATGCAATTTTTAAAATAGCTCTAAAAATCAAGTAGTCCTAAAAACTTTTTAAAATGTCCCATTCTTATTTAGAATTATCTCCGGAATCCAAAAGAAATAAAATATACTGGGTGTTTAATTACATTACATTAAATATTTCAGCCAATTCCGGTTAAACCGGAAGTGATTGAAAAGTAAAAACTATGCGATAACTTTCCTCTTCTCATTTCATTTACCCACACCAACGAACCTACACCAAGTCTCATTTTGATATATCTAATGCTCTATACTGTGGGCACTTTATATTGAGAAAAAACCTAGTAAGTAACTATGGTTACTGACTTTTTAAACCAAATTTTAATTTAACATCTTAAAAATTTAAAAAGCTGTGGGGGTGAGCCACCAGCTAGGGACACCCGAAATATAAGTGTCTGTAGTTGGGGCCAGGCATAATTCATTCTAAAAGTAATGCCGCAAAGTATACAAAAAATGACAAAGAAAAGAAACCTCTCCGAAAGTACATAGCCTCCGATAGAGTAGTAGAGATATATTACATATTTTCTAGATAAATAAAAAAAAACATTGCTAAAACACGTACCACGTACTTTCAAAAAATCATCTTATTTCGTCTCTGTCATGCCATGAAAACTGACGGGTGGCGTGAGGAACCAGAAACTCAACGGGTTTAATATTTTTGCTGCAATAAGTCATTGTTTACAAAAGAGTTTTTACATTATAATTGCCTGCTTTGCGGCATTGCTGCTAGAGTGAATTATGTCCGGCCCATACTATACTAAAAATGTTTTGTGTAATAATACTTACACGTGTGGTGGAACTTCAAAAAATGTTTTCTTTCGTAAGCTGTGACATCTTTGGACGTGTAGATATTAAGTTCTTTATATGGGTTAACACTAACTAAAACTGGCCCAATGTAGGTCTAAAAGAAAAATAATGACTTAATAATAGTTTCAAAAGATATTTGTTATATAATTACAGCATTTCGATAGTGGGCGCTCGTGACCCTTAGTAGGTGAAGAACAGTGTTGGCGCATTCAAGAGTGCTCAGACGCTTAACCGCTGGGTAAGCAGAGTGTCAAAACTGTCAAAATAGGCCATGCTATTGGTTTAATTTGACAATTTTGACACTTGTGAAACTAAGCGGTAAAGCGGCTGATTAGTCCTAAATGCGCCCATTACGTAGTGAAATGTATCTTGTGTTTTTCAAAGATAATATATAAATGGGTGTTTATTAAATAGCCCTTTATATTTATAAAATTATGCAGAAAATTACCTATTAGTCGATATTTTTTTACAATTTGTTTTCAGAATAAAAAAATAATAAAAATAAGATAAAGACTAATTACTTAATAAATTGTGGTTTTAAAGCTTATTGTGTTAATGTGTAACACAAAAATATGTATGTCGGTCTTATAAACATTTTTATCAAAAATACAGTTTAAAACGAGAAAATTTAAAAAATGAGATTTGGCAAGTATAAGTGTGTTTACCTGTTCTTTAAAGAGTCATATTGTAATTGAAAAATCTAAAGGAAGTAGATTATTTCACAATAATTTGTTGCACCTGTTTTAAAGGCTCCTTATGTTGCAAATATAATTGGTATAAAATGTGCAATATTATTTGTGTATCAGTAAAAATTTACATTTTTGCGTGCGTGACTCAACTTTAATTAAAAGAAAAGAGGATAACTGCCATAAAGTTAATATTTAATAATATTAAATATAAATGGACCTCTCAGGCATCGCTTACTACATTTTGATTGTGATACTCGTATACCAATACAACTCGTAGAAAAAAATACTTTCCGGAATTTTTTTTCAATGATAAAAGGAAATCCAAAAATTATAATAGATCAAATTAATTTGTCAATCTATATTTAGCTAACTTATTATGAAGCAAAAAATTAAAGCTTGTATTTCAAATTTTGCACGTCAGCCCAGAATTAAATTCTAAACACGTTTTTCAGATACCTCTTTTGAATATCTTGCCAACTAACCTGACTTTTTATTATTTTAATATTATTTTTATTAATTATTTCTCCAACGGGCGCCCATAAGCCAAAGGTCATTACTAATTTTATTGCTACCGGATAAGCAGACGTGATTACCCAATTTTTTTAAAATAATTTCAAAACTATTTTCTTCCGTATGTCTCCAACTCTTTTTGGCGGTTAAAGTATATCTTGACAAATATTTATAAGATCAGAGAGAGAGAGAGAGAGATATTAATTTAGGACACATCAGCCTCTTGGGCTTTTTAGTGTCCAGGAATGGACTTTTATATTTTGTCTTCTAGGTTTGCGTCTTTCAAAAAGGACTGAATTTTTAGCGTGTTTTTGTAATTAAGTATTTCCTTTAGTGAACCAGTGATGTTATAAGTCATGAGCGGTCTTTTGTATTTGGGGCATTCTTCAAAAATGTGTTTGATTGTTAGAATAGTTTGGCAGTAGGGGCATGTGGGGGGTCTGATTTGTCCATTAGGAAGCCATGGGTCAGTCTTGTGTGTCCCATTCTTAATCTAGCCATGGTTTTCAGATGCCTGCTAGAGTATGTAGACAGGTCGGTTTTCTCAAAGAAGAGTTCTTTAACTTCATGTAGTTTGTTGGGCTCATCGAGCAGGTCCCACTCTAGTTGTATGGAATCTTTGATTACGTTATCTGTGAATTTGTTTGAGTCTCTCAGCGAGAAAGAGTAGCGAGAGTAAGATGTATTTGAGGGGTTTTTGGCCAGATGATCTGCTTTTTCATTACCCTCAATGCCCACATGGCTTGGCACCCAGATGAAGTTGATTCTCTTATTCAGGATTAGGAGTCTTTCGAGATTGTAGAAGATCAGGTTAAGGAGGGGTAGTCTTGGCTGTGGGGATTTTATGAGGAGTAGGGAGTTTAGGGAGTTGTTGGCTCCATTAGAACTTATAATGATAAAATTGAGAACTACAACATACTAAATTTTCAGCTATTTCGACTGGGACCCAAAATCCATTAGGGTGTTGCGGGGTGTTTTACACCCCTTAACTTTTATTTTTAATCTTAGAAAATAAATAAAAATATTAGTTTGTTGGATTAATTCTGTAGTTTTTAAATCAGTAATCCTATTTTTATTATCTTTATGGATATACAAGGTACGACAAGAAGTATGATTTTTTAATGCAACACCCTGTATATTATATTACTGTTAAAAATATTTTTAAAAGTCATAAAAAATATATAACATTTAATATAATTATCTTTTTTGTTTTCAGATATGAAGAATAAGTGTTAATTAGAATGGATATCTCGCTAATAATGGCCTATTAATTTTCTTTTATAACTAAATGTATTTCCAAAACTATTAGAGATAGAAATATTATTATATTAAATATGGTATTGTACTAACGCTTTTTAAATTATCTGTTTGATTTTTCGAATTTCTTACGACACAGGTATCTTTCCGGAGAGCTGGAAAGCTGCACGTGTTCAACCTATTCCCAAGAAAGGATCTAAATCTCTTCCATCTAACTATAGACCAATTTCAATTCTCTCAGTTCTTTGTAAAGAATGGAAAAATTAATTAATTTACAAATTCTTAAGTACTTAGAAAAACACAAAATTTTGCATAACAGGCAGTATGGATTTTGCCACAAAAGATATACAGCAGATCTTCTTTCCTTCGTATCACACTGTTGAAATAAGTCTCTTGAGTTTCTAGGTGAGTCCCAGATCGTTGCTCTTGATATATCCAAAGCTTTTGACCAGGTCTGGCATGCCGCACTTCTTAATAAACTTCCATCCTATGGTCTTTCAACTAAACTCTGTACTTGGCTCTCTAGTTATCTATCTGATCGACGTATATCAGTTATTGTGGACGTCCATTCTTCAAGCTTTCACCAAGTAAATGCTGGAGTCCCTCAGGGCTCAGCTCTGGCACCAACATTGTTTCTTCTTCACATCAAAGACCTTCTCTCATCCACAACTAATTCCATCCATAGTTTCGCCGACGATAGTACCCTTCACTCCAGTTTTCAGGTTTCTAAACCCATCACTAAACCTGACTTGGAAGACAAACGCAGAGCGATGCAGATATCTCTTTCGCAGGATCTTAATTTAATATTGGATTGGGGCGCCAAAAATCTAGTCCATTTTAATGCATCCAAAACACAATCATGTTCCTTGTCGCGAAAAGAGTCATCAAATACTCATCCTCTATGAGCGGCCAAGTTTTACAGAGCAAAGACACCTTTAATCTTGTGGGTGTCACATTTTAAAGTTACCTTAACTGGCATAAACACATTGTATCTATAGCCACGGCAGCTTCAAAAAAGCTCTCTTTCGAGCCAAAAAGTATTTTTCCGCTTCTAATTTATACACTTTAAATGTGTCCCAAATCCGACCTCCCTTGGAATATTGTTCCCATATCTGGGGCATGGCGGCCCCCACAACCCTAAGCATTCTATTCAAAGAAGAGCTATTCGTCTCATTAATGATCCTTCACTTACAGAAAGGCTTCCCTCTCTTGTCCATCGTCGGGCTGTGGGGGATTTATCGCTTTTTATAGGTACTTTCATGGCTTCTGCTCTGAAGAATTGTCCAGTATAGTTGCTCCACTCACGGTTCCCAACAGAGAAACTCGTGGTTCCGCGCGTATGCATCCCTATACGGTCCAACTGGACAGGCCCCGAACTTCTCACTTTGTTCGTTCTTTTATCCCCAGAGTTTCTAGATTGTAAAACCTGCTGCCCGCGGAGGTCCTTCCTTCCCCCAAATCTTCAAGTATTTAAGTCCCGTGTCAACAAGCTCCCTCTTACCTAGCTTAAGACACCCACGGTACGTTAGTATTTAGGCTTTAAGCCTTCGTAGTTTGTCCAAAGATAAAAAAATACAGGTACCTTAATATTGACCAAAAATTACATTTTTGGCCATACCTTGTAGATGACAATATATATACAATTTGATATTTGATGGCTTTCTTTGTTAGTACGTGATCCGAACAGGCAGCGACCCTCACTAATTTGTTTACTGGTTAAAAAGTGTTTTATAATAAATATAGTATTTAAAAAAGTAGCGTTATAGGATTGCCTAAAAAATTTATTCTAGGCTATATTGAATTAAAAAAAACCCTAAAATTTTTTAAACCAAATATAATTTGGTTTTTTTAGGATAAAATTAAAAAGTTTATTTAACATTAAAAAAAATAATAGAAAAATATAGTAGAAAAACAAATAACGCATAACATACTAAAAATTTTTGACACACCTTGTATATTGGCCATTCCTTAGTATTTTAAATACATGCTTATGAAAGTTATTAAAGGCTTATGCAAGTTAATTAAAAACTTATTTTTAAATATTACAGAATGTATCAATAAATTGAAATATTTTTTAGGTATAAATATTAAAATTACCCACGGCATTATTTTTATAAAATTGGAGAAAAACAATTGTAATATGTTAATACTGTCATTAAGAATAAAAATATAAAAGATGTTTGAAGGTCGGTTCCTATTCGGATTTTAGACCATATTTCGGACCACGCAGAACTTTTTATGAAGAATAGGGTTTTTTCGTAAAATCAATACTAAAAAGTGTTACATGTTACGCCAACTTACGTATATACACATACTGTATTTATTTATTTTTTATTAATTTATAAAAAGCCACAAGCACATAAAGCAATACATTTACACCGTCCTTAACCTTGGTATTTCTTATCGTACATATTAGTTTGTCGTGTTAATTCTTCAACTTCCGCATCTATTTTTAAATTTTTATTATCTAACAAAAATACAAGTAAAAAGTCATTTTAAAAAGTTTTAAAAAAATCCACATTTAATAGCAATATCTAGATTAATAAGCTTTTGAAAATGTGGTCATCAAAATCTGAACGATAATTAACTTATAGTTGTTCTTTAAAAATATCCCACCAAAAACATACGTAAACTAAACTTGATGGCTAAAAATACTGGGTATGATTCCTTAGCTTATTTTAGAAAGAAAAGTTCATATGAACATAGGTCCTAAAAGTCTTAACTTATGAGATACACGGTGTTAAAGTTTTCAAAAAACCAAAAAATTTCGAAAACATTTATTTTAGTAAAAAATGTTATACTGTATATAAACCTTATTTAAATAAGTATTAACTATTTTTGTTACATAATTGCTTATTAAAAATTATAAAACCTAATTTAAAAAAAAAGATCCGGCAATGCTTCCGTAAAAAAGTTAAGCCAGGTTCAATAATAAAATTATGATGGGCTGTGTGCCAAGTCCCGTAAAAATCCAAATACGTATGATATTCTTAAGGAGGTTAGATTTGACTTGGCCAGTTTTTATCAGAATTAAAAAAAAACCTTTTTAAAGAAAACTAGGCGGTTGTTTAGATTTAATATTTTTCCTTGCATAGTTTTTTTTTATAGCTATCGTCTACATTTTCTTAAACGTTAGAAATAACAATAAGCATTGCCCATTTATTATCCGCTACCTTTTTAACACGCTTCCTCTTTATGCTTAAATTAGCAATATAACGATCTAGTTAGCGCGTATTACAAGTTTTTTTATATGGGGACACTACTTATTTTTTTACATTAAAAATTTTATTTTTATATTTTTGGTATATATCAAATATAATAATACATATATTGAGAGAGTTTTAAGTATCTACTATTAACGGTTTAAACGCTAAAATAAAAAATAAAAATATGGAACCCCCTATTTTTTTAACTTATTTATTTTTAGATTTTTTTACGCTTACACACAATTACCGGGTTGGACCCCAAATTTCATCTTTCGAGGTATTCTGAAACTGGGTTAGGTTTTTGATATATATGTCAGTCAGTCAGTGGAAACTTAGTGACTTTTGGACCTTCATATCTGTTTGAGCTAGGTTCATTAAGTTTGGGCTTCTAGTTGTGTTTATGGATATAAATAAACACACTTGGTTTGTTTTTTAGGTAAAATAGATTTTAAGATATGGAGGGGTGACACCAAGTGGTTCGTGTAATATTACACTCGGCGCTGTATCAAGTTCCTTTGCTTGAACTTGCTTAACACGCTGCCGCGTGTTTAGATATATTTTCTGTCTTACTTTGTATTAAAAAAAAAAATAATAATAACAAAATTAGCCCGAGAAACTGATACTTTTATTAATTTTGTACAATAAAAAATAAAAAAATTATAAGGGTGTAAAAGTATCACTAGAAACCCCGTACTAATTCATTATACAACTCATTGTGGCTCCCCTAGAAGATACTCCTAATAGCATAAAATTGTTTTATTATGAAACCAATAATTTTTCATTTATCTACTATATTTTTTACTACTATCTTCTACTTTCCATGAACTACCTTAATTTAAAATAACCTTTTTGTCGAAATGTCAAGGATAGAAGAGACAATAAACAATAGAGTTTAATTTTTACATATTGTGGACTATTTTTTATGTCTTTAGGATTTTTGTAAAATTAATAAAAACCCGTTTTTTTTCTTCTAAAATATAGAGTTTGAAGATAGATAATTTAGAAAAACTATAGAACGTGTTTTAGATTTTATTGCTTTGATTTACAAAAGGGTAATTTGCTTTAAAGTTTTAGTTTACTCACACAGTATTTTATTTTTTTAAATAAACTACTTACATAAATTAGGTTTTCATTAAAACGTTTTTGTAGATTGTCAACAAATGCTTTTTCATTGGTATAGTCTTCCAAAAGAACGGCATCTTGGACTCCCACTCTGTCTCTATGTTCAAGGTGGGACTCCATTGGCTACCTAAAATAAATAAAAATTGATTACTTTAATTGCTTTAAAAGTAGCATAAATTTTTCAAATGTTAACCAATATTACCAAGTCTACCATACTGGTTAAGCATATAGGTATTGGGATATCGATCAGTAAAGCAATAAAAAAGGATGTACATATGTGACTAATCCAATCAGAAATGTTTACATGCAGGTATTTAGGTTAGATTGTCTCTTTTTCGCACATTGCCTATGTGTTATGATATTTAACCGATTCTGTATTTGCTAAAACGGACTTCGTGGACAAAAATATTTTTTGTTGTAAATAAACAAAATTGCATATTTATAAGTAATTTTTTATTTTAGAAATATTTTCTTAATAACATTTTTTTATATTAGAAAAAATTCAGGTACTTTACTTTTAAGCAAAAATTACATTTTTAGTCAAACCCCGTAAATGACTGATACATTTGATATCTGATTGTTGCTTTTTAGGTTTTGGACCGTGCAGAACTTGTTATAAAGAATAGCATTTATTCGTAAAATCAATAATAATGAAGTTTCTTATATGACGCAAACTTACGTAGACACACTAATTAAAAAATAACCTAAAATTTTTTGTCACACCCTGTATAGTGGCAACCCCTATTTTTTTCAATACATTAAGATAAGTTAATAAAATACCGGGTGTCAACGAATTCATTACATACACTACAACTCCTAGACTACTAGACGTATCAAAATAAAACTTTGTATGGGTATATGATATCGGAAGAGGAGAGTTTCCGCAAATTTTTTACTTTTCTGAAATGGGTCCAGTTATAACTTTTTATATAGAACACCCAGTTTTTATGCCTACTTAATTTTTTGAAAGCCATTTTAAAATATTATATCTAGGGGGCGATAATTCTTTATTGATGTCCTAATTTTTAATTCAATCGCAAATAAATTGATATTGTTATACGCGTCAATAAACCCTTTTTTTGTGCTAGTCCAAAAGGGTTGCCATTTGAAAATAATAGTTAGACACGAAATTGTCAATTTGCCAAATTGTTCTATTCCCATCTTTTATGCTAATTTCTAAAACTTTGCAATTCTTCTTTTTTTTACATCACCTGATGCCCTTGGATTAATTTAAACCCAATCGTGGCCACCTATATGCAATATTAAAAATAGCTCCAAAAATAACCTTGGCCTAAAATCTTTTTAAATCGTCACATTCTGAATTAGAATTGTCTTATAGATCCGAAAATAATAAAATATGCAGGGTGTTCTATTTAAAAATTTAAAATTTAAGCTAGTTTCGGTTAAACCGGAAGTGACTGGAAGGTGAAAAATATGCAAAAACTTTCCTCTTTTATTACCTTTTACCCATAGCCTATAGCAAGTCGCATATTATTATATCTAATACTCTAAGTATTATGGCTTTTCTAATAAATTCGTTGACACCCAGTATGTACTTTTATATAGTACAGAATGTACCAAAAATTGTATAGCCCAGTCATTTGGTCAAATAAAAGGGGTTACCTGGAAAGTTTTCCGGGAGTTTTGAAAATCGGCATTGTTATAGATTTCGGCCTGCTCTTTTCGAATTTCAACTTTGCCACCTCGTATCTGCGCCGCTCGCGCCGCCATATTGGAAAAATGGCGCCTAATAACAGTTTCTTTACAATATCTCCTTTCCGACACATTTTTCGAGAAAAACATTAATATACAAAATTAAACTAGAGAAAATTTCCTACAATTTATGTATTTACAATGTTTTTGCAAAATCAATAGTTTTTGGTGTACAAGCAAAAAAATATATTTATCCACACCCCACGTTTTTTCTGACTTTCTTGACCTTAAACAAAAGATCTGTCGGAGGAACTGAAAAAAGTATATACCCTGCTCAATTAGTCTTTTTCTTTTGCATTCATAAACACTTCTAAACAAGCCCCGGCTTGCACCGTCTCGCACCGCAGAATTATGGATCAACAATTAAGGGGATTGTTAGGTCATATTTGTTTCTTGTTGAAAGCATCGAGGTGGCACGATTGCTTATAAATATATTTTTAGTAAAATGTTGAAGGAAAGTGAAATTCTCAGTTGTTCAAGTTGGATCAGTTTTTTTTGACTGGTTAAACAGTTTATTGAAGCAGAAAGAATGAGCAACTGGAATTTACATCTTGACACTATTCAGAAAATGATACCTTTTTTCATGCCAGTGGTCACTTCTTATATTCTAAATCTTGCCATTTATATTTGCAAGACATGTCGGATTTAAAAAATCGAATGACAGTTGAAGAATACGAACTTTTTACAACTAAAGGATATTTTACAATTAGACGTTCTGACAAATTTTGGTGTGGCACATGGTCAGATATGACAATTGAGCAATCATTGATGAGGACAATGAAATGTTTTGGCGGCCTTACTTATGGACGAGGAGTCAACGACAGCGTGCTTTGCAAATGGACTTTAGGAATGGTATTCTGGCACAATATTTGCGATGAAGTTGAAAACTTTTGCAATGTTGCTTTTTCTGGGTCTGAGCAGCACGTCGAAATGAGAAGTTCGCGGGTCAGTCGCGACAATGATGATGTAAAAAAACTGATGGATTGGCTGTGCAACCATCCACCTTTTCCAGAATTAAAGGATATTATGTCAATAAGCACTGGCGTTGTCGGAGATGAAAAGATAAACTGTCATATGGCTCATGAAATTGGTTGTACTGGTATCTCTAACATCATTGGTAGCAATTTTTATACAGTAAAATTTAAACGGAGTGACAGAATAAAATCACTTGGTATTAAGAATTCAGGCATCCTGATAGAAGGTGATATTGTTCAGATAAATCCATTATTAATTTTCCAAAGAATGTGCATTGCAAAAGAATCTGAAGAGGAGCTTAAAAACTTTCTTTCGTACGAACTTGCTTCATTTCCATTATCGCTTTTCAACGACGAAGGCATGCGTAAATGCGTTAAATCTTCCATGTATAAGGCATTTGAGCAACATTGTGAAAACATAAATTTTGGCAATACAATGTATGTTATCGACGGAGGGCACTTATTACACCGAGTCCTTTGGCATCGCGGTGAACCATTTTCATCTATTTGCAATAATAACATTGCGTACGTTCAATCCAAATATAAATCCAATGCCATAATCGTATTCGACGGATATCCTGAAAATGTAGCAAACCATAGTAACAAATTTGCCGAGCGATACCGACGATCACGGTTAACTACTTCAGTGGACATACTTTTTGATGAGACAATGATTCCAACTGTGTCACAAGATAAATTCCTGGGAAATGAAGCGAACAAGAACCGCCTTATTAGAATGCTAAAAACAAAATTTGAAGCTGAGAATTTTACGGTCTTGCAAGCCATGGAAGATGCGGATACGCTAATTATACATACCGCAATACGTGTTTCACCATCATACGATACTGTAATAGTGGTCGGCGAAGATGTAGATCTTCTTATTCTTTTTACAGCTTTATGTACCTCATCAAACTTGTATTTTCTCAAACCAGGAAAAGGAAAAATTGCCCAACAAATATATACCACTAAAAGTATCATAGATAAAACAGCGGCAGATCATATTTTGTTTTTGAATGCATTCAGTGGGTGTGATACAACAAGTGCACTTTTTTATCAAGGAAAAATAAAATTCATTAATGCACTCCGAAAAATCCCTATTTAAGCGAGGTTTTTCAGGTATTTAAAAATCCAAACGCTGACCCAGAGATTATTGCCAAAGCAGGAGAACGTTTCCTTCTGGAATTATATGGTTGCAGTGATGTAAAAATTAAGAAAGGTATGTCCTTAAATGAATATAGATATGCATGCTTCACAAAATCAGCATATAAAACTAAATTTAATATTGCGTCGCTACCACCAACAGAAGCAGCAGCGCGACAACATTCATTCCGAACCTATCACCAGGTTCAGCAGTGGTACTCGAATGAAAAAATGCAGAATAAGGGGGATGGAACAGAAAGAAAAATGGGCTAATTCCTGTAACTACACTTGAGCCCCCAGCCCCAGAGTCCTTGTTAAAAGTTATTTCTTGCAAATGCAAAAAGGGATGTCAGAGAGCCTGTGGATGCAGAAAAGCTGGGTTAAAATGCTCCGTTATATGTACAAATTGTAGTGGTGCTTATAAAAATTCTTAAGTTCGACTGGATAACGATGAAGAGGAAGAAATAGAGACTATTTTCGAGTACACGCTTGATAAAATGGAAAACAAAGATGTTTGTGATAATTCTGATAATCACATTGCAGATGATGCGGACGACATATCGGTCTGCGACGTCTCGATCGATGCCCAAGACGAACTCGCAACGCCTGGTCCGTCAGGAACAGTAAATAGCAAGAGAATGCGCTAAATTTAGAAAGCGTTCATCACATGTGTATTAGGCCTACTGGGGACACCACGATAAAAAAACGCGCCGCTTACTCTACCTCTAGGTGGTGTGGAAATGAGTTTTTTTTCCAAAATGCATATTGAAGTGTATTTTGCAGCGCTCGTACACCAAAAACTATTGAATTTATAAAAAAAAGTAAAGACATAAATTGTAGGAAATTTTCTCTAGTTTAATTTTGTATATTACCGTTTTTCTTGTAAAATGTGTCGGAAAGGAGATATTGTAAAGAAACTGTGATTAGGCGCCATTTTTCCAATATGGCGGCGCGAGCGGCGCAGATACGAGGTGGCAAAATTGAAATTCGAAAAGAGCAGGCCGAAATCTATAAAATTGCCGATTTTTAAAACTCCCGGAAAACTTTCCAGGTAAAACTACCTAATGACTGGGCTATAATAATTTCTCAAAATTTAAAATTTCAAAAATAACCATATCTTTATGTATAAATTGGAAAACAATAATAATATATATTAGTACTGTCATGTAGAGCAAAAAAATACTATATACAGGGTGTGTCTAAAATGTTACTTGTTTAATTTAGATATAGTCTTGAACATATTTTTTAGGCAAGCCTGTGTGAATACCTTTATTTAAATACTATATTTAATATAAAATAGGTTTTAATTGGTCAACAGATGGTTGCAGGTCGCTTCCTTTTCGGATCTAAGACTGTTTTTTAGAATTAACAGAAAATATGTTTGGCTTAAAATTGCCCAAAAATGACTCGTTCTTTAGAAGATAAAATCTATTAGCTTGCCAATTAAGACTAATACACATGTAATAAATTTCATTTTTAGATACTAAATGGAATATAGTACTTTGCAGTTACTGTAGTTATAAATAAATTATTTTAAATTGTCATGTACCTCGTATCTATATGGCACTTGAAAATACAATTAAATTTTTATTGACACCAAGATTTCTGCTTTAATCTGTCTCACTGTAAATGAGTAATTGTGTTAATAATTTAATACCGCAAATGTTTAAAATTAAATATGGATATACAAAACATTTTTAAAATATTGAAATAAATAACATTTTAAAAGTATAGTGCCACGGTCAATATTCGTTTTTGTCAAGTTTTTAAGTTAAAGATTTTTTTTACCAAATGTATAATATTTAACCCCTTATTAAACCTTGATTAATATTTAACCCCTTATTAAACCTTGATGAGTTTTGACCCTTTACTAATTGTGCTGTTGTTAAATTATTTTAGCTTACTATTTCTGCAATAAAAAGTGAATGTTTTCATTTAAAGTAAATTTCATTTTTAAATATTATAACGTTTCGTTTTTATTTCTTTGTGGACATCCTGTATGTAGTTTTAAATAATACATATGTATTTAAAAATATAAGGTGTCAAAAATAGACCCTACTACTTTTCTTATAACGTTAAATTTAATTAAAACTGTCCTGTGATTTGTTGTCTTTTATTTTAAAGTGATTTTTTAACTTCAAATTTTAAAAATCTTTATATCAGTAAATTTGCAGGTATGGTATTACTAGAAATATGTTTTTACGCTTTTTTAGGTCTTCCATCCAGCTAGCCCTTGGAACTGTTGGACAAAATTAATATATCCATAACTAATAAAAATATACACATTAAATATGGTATTTTTGTAATGCTCTTGTGACGATCTTTATAATAGTGACATAATATACAGGGTGTTGCTTTTCAAAATATCATACTTTTTGTCCGACCCTGTATGTCTTAGGAGATAACAAAAACTTGATAATTGATTCGAAAACTACAGAATTAACCCAATAAACTGATATTTTTGTTAATTTTGTATAATAAAAAAGAAAAATGTTACGAGGGTGTAAATTTATACTTGGACTTCCGGTAATATTTATTCTTACAAAATACAACTGGTAATAATTTTTCTAAATAACACGTTGTACTTATTACTTTTAAAAAATCAGGATATTTGATGTTAAAAGCAGTTATAATTAGCTATATTACAACTTTTGTTTCTTGCCCTATTGCCGAAATCCAAGTTTAAAAAGAGTTACCGTAGGTATCTCCTACAGAGTAAAAATGATCTGTTTTTAAAAGTGTTGCAAGTAATTGCAATTCTAAGTATGATAGCCTTACTCTACCTTAAATTTTCTACATAATAGCAAGAAATTGCAAATATACCATTTATACTTTTTTTAATTACTTAGTGAATTTGATAAAACAAAACAATAAATAAAAATGTGCACCATTTTTCTTTAATAAAAAACAAATGGTCAACAAATAGTCCTAGAGGCCTTGACCCTACTTCCTTCTCATTCATTTGCCATTCGTTCTATAACTTGGATGGTTGCCGCTGGGTCCGTCCGGGAACAGGTCTGACCCTTCGAGGCGGTTACGCATCTAAGTTATAACCGTGTTTGCGTTGTTTGACTTCGGTGGTCGTTGTTGAGGCGATCGTACCGATCGATGTAGCCACGAGCGCGTTTTCTTTTTATTTACTTAGGTAATAAAAAAGTTATTATTCCATACTTTAGATTTTTATTATTTGCTTTTGATCAGCAACATTTAACAGGATTCATTTGGCATCTTATGATTTTATTTTCAGTATTTTAATTTATAACTTTACATTTTGTTACTACAATTTTTGCATTTGTAAAGGTGGCTCTTCCAATCTTGCAATGCAATTATTTTATAATCATATTTTTGACAAATATTATCTAATTATGATTCGTTGCTATGATATCACCAAAATCTTATCAACAATATAATTAATTAACAAACATTTTTATCTAGAACGTTTACAATAACATTTATACCTTTGGGAATTATCGAATTAACAAATCATTACAATCTATTATAAATTATTACGTAATAAAATATAATTATATTTTATTATATTTGGAGCATACTGAAAGCAACTGATATTCGGCTTTAACTCTTTATTAAGTATTGATGAAATAATGAGTTTCTTTTGAATGCCATGTACCATACAAGCGGTGAGGGTCCCTGGCGAATGACATAGAAAAGCAGGGTGTCATTTAACTGTCCATAAACGGAGATTTAAATTTCGTATAATATTGCGACAGTAAGGAATTGTTTCCACTATTAATAACAGAAAAAAACCTTAAGAGTCCATCAACTGGTTCCAAAAAAGGCATTCTAGGGTCTAGGTCATAACTTTTTTGGGAAAACGGTTTATATTATTTTACTAAATTAAAAATGTAGTGTTTATGTAAAGTTGCTTTAACGCTTCTATAGCACTAGTTTTATGGAAATGTCCTGTTTCAAATGACAACTTGGTAAATATAGTTTAAAATTTCATTAATTGTCCATATTTACCAATTTGTCATTTGAAACGGGAGTGTTTTCAAAAAACTATTACTTTAATAGAATATTATTATATTATTATTATGATTTAATAATAGTTATTTATTAGATAAGTGAGTTATATTACATATAAGTCACGCAAGAAAAGTTTAACTCTCGAGCCCGAAGGGCGAGAGAGGTAATTTTCTTAAGTGACTTATATGTAATAACTCACGTGTCTAATACAAAATTTTATCCAACACTTTCGTATAAATCGTTTTTAATATCGAAAATAATTTGAAAACGTCATCCATTATTTGTTACTTGTCATTGTCAACACCAGCAACAAAATTTTGTATTTTTGGAAAGCAAGCTTGTTTGGTTGTAATGCATTTTGTTGGTAACTACGGGTCTATAATTCACTAGTGAGCTAAAGGGTACTTTAGCTCACTAGTGACTTATAGTACACTTTATATCCTCAAAATCTGATCAATTATGTAGATATTATATGTAAGTGTTGGATAAAATATATATTATGATGCTGTTTTCCCAAAAATGGTATGACCTAGACCCTAAAATGCCGTTTTTTGTAAACTATTGATAGACTCTTAATGTCAATGTGGGAGATTTTTAAAATGCGTCGAACGTCCTGGCAACATCATAATTTCAACTAATATGATACACATTTATTATATTTTTATTTTTTTTAGTTAGAAGGAATGCTTAAATGGTTTTTGATTACTTTTTCATTATAGTAGGGGAGCCCACCATGCTAAATTGGGATTTACTCGAGCGTCATAGAGACCTATTGGGTTGCAAAGCTTAAATGATAATGAAGAAAAAAATGTTATATAATGTATATCTTTTTATCGGTGGGGGAAGTGGCTATAGGTTTTTAAATATATCAATAAAATACTATTATTATTTCGGCTTGTAGAAATCGTTTGGATCGTATCGGATTATATAATTTTCGTTATCCCTAAATTATTTTCTTTAAAATAAAAAATAGTCACGCTCCAAAATGTTAAACGGAAGTTTTTGTTTGTAGCCGTCTGTTTCCTTTACGTCACACTCAAATTGTCAGATTAGTGGAATATGGCCGGTGGCCGGGCAAAACCTTCTATCTGATGTCGACTATTTTTTGCAGGATAACAAAAAGCGGTTCAATCTGCTAGTGGTTCAATAACTGTTTCATTTTTTGGGTCAATATTTAAATATATAATCTAACAAATCTATGAAAAAAGAAAATTTTAAATCTAAAAAATGTAAAATTTTTGGGTAAAATGCAGATAGGAGGTTTTGCCAGGTTCCCCGCGATATACACTGTTTAGCATGTAATTAAGTTACCCTATCTTAGTCTGACGCGCTTGACAATTTCTGATGGGCTTCCTTACCATTATCAAAACCTAAATGAGAAATAAAAATTTAGTGTAGAAGATAATTTTTTTAAAAATTTAATTTATGTTAATTTTTACAATAAATTGAATACCATTTAAAATTTCCGAAACAGTAAAAGATAGGTGTAGAACATTGTAAACAAAATGTGTTAAGAATGTTTTAAAAAATCCAAAAATTAAATAATGTACAGAGTGTTGTGTTTTAAATAAGAAAGTTGGCAATAGCCAACATTACATGAGTCACTCTGTATAATTTTTTGTTGAAAAAATGGCGCAACTTAAAATTCTAATTGACGTGTCTGAGTGTTTGTTCGAAAATGCCCCCATTCATTTATTATGGAATTTATTCCATTTAGCTAATACACACTGTATATACATTTAGCCAAACAGAATCGTAAACAGGCAATGCGAAAAAAGGAGAAGGTCTAACGCGAATTTCGGCAGGTAAACATTTTGGATAGTATGACTAATCGTAATTACTTTGTTGTTGCTTTACTGGCGAAAATACCCTTGAATTAAGCTGATGCAGTATATTCTTTAATGCATAGCGATTGATTTGGATACCCATGTATTTGTATAATATGTACCGTTTTAATCATACACGTCGTGTCAGCTCGATACGTTTAAATCGACTCTTATTGTGTTGACCACTAGCAGGTAGAGATTAGTTTAAGAATGCCTGCATGTTAACATTCTGGATACATCGTCTCCTTTCGTTGCATTTGGAAAAATTAAACAATGAAACTTTAGAAGTAGCCATCTTAGCCACTAGTCTTTTGGCTTATTACGCTTGATGGACTAACCTAGTTGCGTAGCCACAAGGGGCAGTCACCTCCCATTCCCGCTCCTAATGTCGGCGCCCCCTACCAATGAAATAATAATTTTTACCAAAATCATTTTGATTGGCATTGATACAGGTGCCCCAAAAAGGACTTAGATCATGGCCATGCCACTGGACTAACTTACTAGTGTATAGACTACAGTAAAAGACACAGAAACGTGTAATTTGATTGGTTTTAACGGTGATGCAAAACTGTCGATGTGTTGGAGGGGTCATGGTTAGTTCTTGTTAGTTAAATATATATTTTTTTAATTCTGGTTAGTTCTGATTAGTTTATTTTACTAAATAGTGAATTTATTATGGTCTTGAGGTAGGTTTACTAAATAAGTAAATATAATAATTAAAACTACAGTTTAAATAAATAAAACATTATGAATTTAATTAAAATAAAGGTATATTTTATGTTGAAAATGTTTATTTTGTACACATACAAAACTCTATTCTAAATTTAATAATTATATAATATTATCTAACAACTGTTTAAAAATAATAATAAACATAGTCAACACTGATTCTCGCTATAAGAAAGAGACAAATCAGAGGAACTCTAGTCGTTTCCTATGTTTATAATCAGTGGTTCGATTGTTGGGCCTATGCAGTAATCTAGGTCCCATACTTTTTCTTTAATTTTTATAACATGTCCAATACATTTGGACCACTTTCCTTTATCTATTTCACTTGCGGCCTTTTTGAACAGCACCTGAACATCATCCATTTCGAATGTGGTATTAGGTATGTCTTGCCACGTAACTTTTTACTTGTGTCCACATTAACTCTATGGGGTTTAGTTCACAGTGGTATGGGAGCAGTCTAAACACAGTAACATTACAATTTTCCGCCATTTCATCGACAACGCATTTGGTAAAGCGGTGTATATGCTCATAGACGATTGTTAGAAGTTCTCGTTTCAGCAAATCGTCTTCAATGTTTATTGCTTTTTCCATATAACCACCAATATCTGCTTTTTTCCATGAACTAGTCGGTAACTTTTCACATTTTATTAAATGATAGCTGCCGTTATACATAACGACTACAGAACCTGCATTTGTTCAAAATATTCTTTAAATGGGTCTGCGTTTATTTATTTATAATAATCAACTGTACATTTTGATTCGAATGTTAAGAAACCACCTATTACGAAGCCGTCATTACTACCAATATGTGTAATAATAAGCCTTCTTCCTTTTCCTGAAGGTGTTGTTAGGCCAGTAAATAAACCCTCTATGGATATTTTACCAACTGTGTAGCCTTTATTTAACGAGGTAATATATTTTTCTATTCTCACTCTGGAATTTTCTTATCGATTTTAAGTATTTCCTCCTCTAATAGACAATTTTAGTCCTCCCAATCAGCATAGATTTCCTATTTTGTTTTTCCCACTTAAAGTTTATTTCTCCTACAATGTCTACAACTTATCTCTTCCAAAAAGTTTCAACTTATTAATAATAAAAACTATTATGTAAACGGTTGTTTTAATAATTGTATTATTCTATAAACTGTATTTCTTTCTTGCCGAGCTGGTTGCTGCTCTGGTGGGGTCGGTGGTTGGAAGGCCCGAAAGGGTTAGAAAAAAATTGTATCTCTTATGCACTGCTGTTGACCTTTATCTCATATACTAACCACATAACACCCACCTGATGTGATCCTAACATGGCCGTAAACGTACCAGGTAACGTCAAAAAAATAGCCCATAATTGGGCGGCTATGTCATAACATAAATTAAATCGTATTTTTTTCTTTAATAAAAATATATGAAATTTCAAATAAAAAATGGTTTAAAAGAATTTTGGGGGTCGTCCATGGGGGGTTCTCCAGGAAGAAAATGTATTCTGTGATGCAGTGTCACTATTTGGCCCAGGGACTTTTTTTGCTCTTTAAAATTATTTCAACTATAAAATCAATATTTTGATTTAAAAAGTAATGTCTTTTTACATAAACAAATCTCACGTGAGATTGGGGGATGGGTGTAGGGGTTGAAGAAAATCTCATCAGGGGAGGGGGTTTAAAAATAAAAAAACACCTCACGTAATTTTGTGGAAGTCCCCTTATTGCAATGAACGAGGGGCGCCAAGGCAAGAGGGCGGGAAGGCAATCGACCCCCTGTGGCTATGCCACTGTGTTTTTTTTGACAAACGATTTGTCCTTTTAAGAAACCTTTTAGTCTGTGCTAGTGGATCATAAATTTTTTTATACTAAAATAATTATTTAATAAAGTAATTGTTTAAGTTGCTTTTACATGTAGTTACTTAAAATAATTAATAGTTTAAAAAACACGCTTTTATTTGCAACCGAACTAAAAATTAGAAAATAATTTTTCATTAAAAAAATATTGTCATTTCATAGTAAAAAGCGTGGGGTGCATTTTACTATTTTTTCATAACTTTTCCATCATAGATATTTGCAAATATAATAATTATAACATTTAATATATTTATCACCCCACGCTTTTTACTATTAAATGACAATATTTTTTTTAATGAAAAATTATTTTCTAATTTTTAGTTCGGTTGCATATAAAAGCGTGTTTTTTAGTTTTTTAAACTATTAATTATTTTTCATTTTTTAGTTTCTGCTACTCTTGACAAAATGGCGAAAATTTTTTTAATGAACAAGAGTGGCAAATTTTAAAATTTTTCCAACAGATTGCAACTCACTAAAAAATTTCTTCTTCATTAAGTAGCAAAGTTTGAAATTTTGCCAACAGATGGCAATCCAGGCAATGTTTGGACCGTTGCCAATATATTGCAACCCACTAAAAAATTTCTTCTTCATTTAATAGCAAAGTTTGAAATGTTGCCAACAGGTGGCAACCTAGGTGTTGTTTTTATATTTTTATAATATAAAGGAAAATTTTTTTCCTGGCGATCCAAAAAAAGAATGTTAATTTTTATTAATTGCACATTATGTATTATGTATACATTACACATAATGTAATTTTTATTATGGAATCCTTGAAGTAATGGTGCAACTAACCCTATATTTTTATTGTTCATAAAAATTGAACACCCATGGTGCAACTAACCAAATTGTGTAAAAACTAAAAATTTCTTCTTCATTTAATAGCAAAGTTTGAAATGTTGCCAACAGATGGCATCCTAGGTGTTGTTTTTATAATATAATGGAATTTTTTTCCTGGCGATTCAAAAAAGATAACGGGATACTGTTTTTAAATTATTGCATCTTCATCGGTCCTTGACACGTGTGCAAAGTTTCAAAGAAATCGAATAGCTGGAAGTTGGTTAAAATTAGGCTCAAAGATTCCGTTACATAGATAGATAGATAGATAGTTACAACCCAAGTTAATAAAAGCGTGTTAAAAAAAAAAGAAAATTAGCCCTTTATTAGAATTAAATATTCTGCAATGTTGCCAAAATAACATGAATAATTAACCTTTTCTATGCAAAATCTGATGAAAACGTTGGCATATTAAATTTGCCAAGCCTTATTCAATCTGACAGTAAGTAATAAAGGAGTGCATTGGCCCCACCTATATCAACCCTAATCTAATCTGCTTATACGTCTAAGCTTTTATTATTATATAAATACTCGTATTTTAATTTTTTAGATGAATATGTGAGTAATATTAGGTGTAAAAATATTTAAAAACATTGTTGCAAAAAGCTATATACTTTTTGTATATAACAACCTACCTTAAATATTATTGTCTGATGAAGTTTAATAACCAGGTTTAATAAATCAGAAGTCACAGTTTGAGTTTACCGGCACCAAACTAACAAAATACATGCATCAGACTGAACATTGTATTTAGCAGTTATGATAAGATTTGGTTTATCTCGTTTATTATCTTTCAAAGTACAATACGTCATTATTAAAAAATTCTGATTGGATCATTGCATTACGTTTTCCTTAAAGAATTGTTTTTTAGATAAGTCGTCGGAACACTGCGGTATACCAAGTGATATTAAGCTAAATATTTGCTTTTGGGTTGCCACTATAATAATACCTATTTTATTTGGCATTGCAAAAAGGTTTAAAACTAATAAGAAATAGCAAATAAGACTTTTGAAAGCACATATTTCCTATACATTTTTTTAATAAACCGCATTTTAACATGCACAAAATTTAAAATTATGGCAAAGAAAATTATTTTTTTTGATTATAGTTTTAAAAAGATTTAAATATTTATTAAAGGTAACCATACATATTTCAGTTGGGTATTCTATTTGACGTAGAATTGGGGGCAATCAGTTTGGTATTTTTTTTAAATAAAACAAGGAGTTTGAAACTTATACAGTGAGGACCTAAACAGGGCCGTATTAACCCTATGAGGCGAGGCGCCCTAGGCTACAAGTCCCAGAGCGCCTATTTTGCGTGAGAAAAGAGTGTTGAAGAGCAAAAAAAAAAAGGTCCTTACCTCCGTTGCGCCTATTTCCTTTTCAGGCTTCACCACCCGAAATGAAATTTGATGACCAAAAAACAATAAAAAGGCATTCCCTCCTTTTCGCGCCTATTTCAAAACACCTTATTCACACAGGTATTTCTTCTAATACCCACCCGACCTAAACTTTTTTAAAACTCCTCTGTCTAGCGCCTATTACTCCCCTGTCTAGCGCCTATTTTTTTCATGGCGCTCTAGGCTGTAGCCTAGTCAGCCTAATGGATAATACGGCACTGGACCTAAAGTCCGCCCTTTTAAAACCCAATATTATCTCCAATATCGCCACTAAAAAGATCTCCAAATGAGCTTTACGAAAATGCTACATTAGGTACATCTCACTTTATTACTTTTAAAAATAAGGTCATCCAAATCAGCGCCGGAGCACACTTTGCCGTGTCCTGCGCAACCGTAGACATGCGGACCCTACTCAGTTGGAAGGGTCGAAGGTACCCCTGGATGGGGACGCGGTAAGTTGAAGCGAATAGGACCATGGTATTGAACCCACGTTAAGTTGTAGGTCGCGTCTGGCTGACATCCCCCAGACGTAATAAGACAGGACGCACAATAAGCCGAGTAGCTTCCGAGCATGGATTATTCCGGCCCTATTTCAAGGTCTAAGTATTAAAATTCCTCCATTTTGTAGTAGGTAAAGGTATAGATTTTACATTCTTAGGTAATAAAGTAGTTGCCTTATAAACAATTGAAGTTGCTATTAATATGTAAAAATGCAGTTCTTGCTCATATTATTATACTATTGTTCCAAATTTCATCAAAATATACCGGACGATTCAGTTTTTAGAAGGAGTGGGGGGCGGGCTTTAGGTCCTTACTGTAAAATTAAAACCCGATATAAAGTTTATGTTCTCCACACAAAGCTAATAAATAAATGTAAGAGATAGTAAAGCTTACGCATTCCTAAAGTTAGGGAAATTAAAAGTATATAAGTGGGAAACGACTAATCAAAAAATATTGAACTAAAGTAATGCCTTTAGAGCCTGGGGAACTCTGACATTAAAGGTAACTTTGTTTTTATGTCCTCTTTGTAGGGGTGGATTCACAAAAACAATTTTGGAAAGCTGAGAGAGGCATAATTTTATTGGATAATCTTTCCCTTTAAAACACTTTTAAAGAAGAATGCTTTTTGTATGATTTATAAGTGGGCAAAACAACACAAATAAATGAATACACGTAGGGGAGAATTAGTGGCAAGTTTATATTTAATTTGTATAAATAATTTAGTAGGGAGAAGGTCTTGTTATTGACCAACTTTGTTATTATTGGAAATACTCAACTAAAACCATTTAAAAGAAGACACATAAAGTTTGGCCAAACACAAACACAAAACCAAAATCAAAGTAGGTACAGTAATATATTATTTTTAATATGTATCGTTAATATTACGCTATTTGACATAAAATTGAAGCCTTTTTACTTTTTAAGGGTTTGTTTATCTTAGTTAGTATGGTTTCTTTTCATATTTGGAAATATAATTTAACATAAATGTCATTAATGTTTTTATAAAATAGTTTAAAAACATACCAACACTATAAAGAATACTAAAACAATCTATATTATTTTAAACGCAAAGCTATAATTCAGACACTTTAATAGAGACTTTTGCTGTACCAATTAACAAGGTCTTTTTTTTAAATAATGCTCTGGTTACTGAGACGTTGTATCACTACTTTTTTAAATAATTTATTTGCTTCTTTTTTCTTTAAAAACAAAAAAAAAACAAAATGCACCGTGTGTTGCCTATGCCCCTGGGAATATTACGCAGTATCGATAGAGATGGCAACGACATATCCATTATTTCCAAATATCGATATATCGGAACTCATGGGTATATCGATATTAAAGTTCTCGATATATTATGACGGGTTTTAGACAGACTACAGTAAAAAGCACAAGCACGTGTAATTTGTTTGGATTGAAGCGCTATAGACGGTCATGTAAAACCGTCACATTGGGGGTGGGGCGATGGTTAGTTCTGGATAGTTAAATAATTTTTTTGCTTTATTTAGGAATTAAAAAAACATTGAACTGATCAGAACCAACTATGACTCCCCCAATGTAAGAGTTTTGCATGACCGTCTTGGGTGCTTGAAACAAATCAAATTACAGGTTCCTGTGCTTTTTACTGTAGTCTTAAGAGTTTTATGTGGTAAATGTAAATGCGCCGTATTTACCTTACATGAAACGTTGCAAGTTGCGTGTTTAATGTATCATTGGTAGACGACCGCTTGACGTAACACAAAGAATTTTATAGGTTATTAATACCGCTGCCAAGGTTATTTGCTCCACCGGCTGACTGGATTATTTCATAATTTTGTAGTTGCGTTTTTTCGTTTTTTTTTAATTATATATAATAAATATAATGTATATTTAATAAAATGGCAACAACATTAAGCAAATATAACAAACAAATGTCATGCACTAAAAGAGTTTAAAAGCTAGTTCATAGAGATGCAAAAAAATTGCAAAAGCGAGTATTTGGCCAAAAAATTCGCGTTTTTTGTCATGTTCATACAGCTGCGAAATTCGCAGAAATTTCAGGTAACACATAACCTACAAATTTCAAAAAGAAAAATGTTTATGATTAAAAATAGCTTTTAAATATGCTATTTGTTTTTTTTTGAAAAAAAAACTTTTTTAACATTTTTTCTGCGTTAAAAAGCATTTATGTAACTTTTGGCTGTTTTGACAGATTTTAAACTTTCTTTACATAGTACATTTCAAAATAAGGATACAAACCGAAATTTTTACCATTAAAACATAAAGCTATTTACGTTACTAGACCGGAAAATGGTATTTTCCGGGTCGACGAAAAACATTTACAGGGCGAGCCGTAGGCGAGTCCTGTAGTTTTGAGGAGACCCGTAAAAATTATTTCCGGTCGAGTATCGTACATATTTTTTTTAATTGACCGGAAAAAACTGTGTAAATTTTTAGTGTTATATTTAAACGACAATAAGGCAAGGCTGCTTCAATTATTTCATCTGGATTTTCCATGTCTGACTCCATTTTGGCAAAATGATGCTTTCTTTACTTTACAATATCTTGAACTGTCAAATAGTAACAATTGAACTCTGACAATTTTTGTCATGGCTAACAGGATTTTTTGATATCAGGGACCGGAAAGTAAATGAGAGACCGGAAAGTAAACTAGGGACCGGAAAGTAAATTAGTCCTGTAAAATAGCATTTTCCGCTTAAAAATTGAGTGGAAAATTCAATTTTCCGGTCAATTAAAAAAAATAATATAAATGAAGAAATTTGCATGTTTAAATGTTAATTTTAATCCTAAACATTTTTTCCTTATAAAAATGTTCCATATTATAAAAATACAGAGTGTTTAACAACTTATCAGACAAACTTTAAGAACTAATTCTATATAAAAAAATAAGATAAAAACTTCATATGAACAAATGTCCCTAAACGTCTTAGTTTTTAAATTATTGTTTTTTTTTATAGTACCTTTTATGCTTATTCAGAAATGTTTAAATAAATTGGGGGACGCCTTCTGTGCGTCAAATACATTTTTGGCATACAAGAAAAACAAATTACCAGTGTATTCTATGAGATGTTTGGAGTAAATACGTTTTAATAAAAAAATATTACGCTTAGAACAAATTTGATTTCCTGAACTTTTTTTATTTGATACACGGTAAAGAATAAATAACAAAGGTGTTTTTTTACTGTAAAATTTGGATATTATCAATAATTACCATGCCGAGAAATGTTTTTTATTTATTTACGCCAAAACCATGCATTAAATTAAAAAAGTCAAAAGATCAAATTTGTTCCAAACTAAATGGAAATTTTAAAAAATATTTATATTTAAAAAGACTGTGGTGACGACGTATTTTTTAATTAAAAAATATTGAACTTAAATCTCTCATGGACGACACTGGTAAAAATATTTTTCTTTGTATGCCAAAATGTCTTGTGGTGCATAGGAAGCGCCCCACAAATTTAAAAAATATATATATGAATTGGTATAAAGGTTATGATAAAAAAACAAATTAAAAAAACACCCTGTACTTCAAAAACTAAGACATTTAGGACATATGTTCATGTAGAGTTTTTTCTAATTTTTTATTGTAGAATTAGTCGAATAAGTTGTGAAACACCCTGTATATGTCTTTCTCTTCTCTACAGAAAAATATCTATTGACATACCTCGTATTCCACTCTAAAAAATAATATTTGTTAATTGGATTTTGGATTTTAGGCCATGCAGAACTTTTTATAAAGAATATATTTTTAAAACATTAATGACAAAAAGTTTTCCATATGGAACTAAAGTAGACTATAGGCAATATTTCTGTTACTTCTTTCTAAAAAAAGTGTGATTTTTAGTTTTGCGTTATTTTCTAGTATTTTGTAAACAACGTGTTGTACCCCATCAATTAATCAAATGCTTTAAATTGGATGTAAACAAGAATTTAATTTAATTTATTTTGTTATAATTTTAACCTGTTTGTTTTATTTTGATATTTGAGTCAACAAATAAATATGACTTCGAAAGTTTCGTTTTTTGCCTTATGTGAAGCACCTACCTACCTACCTTCTAAAAATAAATTTAAAAAAAAACATAATCCAAAATGCCTTAAGGGGCACCAAAACTATTTTTTGCACACGGGTGCCAGTAGCCCTTACGGGGGCCCTGGCTTTACCAATCATTATATGATTTAAAAAAGTTTTAAACATTGATGTATTAACCCATATTTCGCGTAAGAAATTAATTTTGATTTAAATAATATAAGAGGTGAAATTAATTACAACAAAAAGTTTTGAAAAAAATATCAAAATCCGAGCTGTTATTGAGGACTTTCATCAACATTTATCTGAGGTGATGAATAAACATTTATTTGGCAACTAAGACGTAGAATCGCTGTAAAAAATGGAAAGGGCTAAAAGAGTTAATATAAATTCAAATTAAAAACACAAAATACTTAAGAAAATGAACACAAAAATAACGTTCCAAACAGCTAATAGAATGACATAAAAATAACAATAACAAAATTGTTTTGAGATGACATATGACAAATAACCTTTTGTTTCTACGCATGTGCGCAGGCGAATAATCGCCAGAAATTAAAATGATCTTAAGTTTCCCGCCCACTAGATTTTAAATTTTGCGAATTCGCAACATCTTTAAACTTCTTTATTTTAAATTACCCGTTTTTAATTTTATGTGAAATTAACCAATGAGAATGAAATGCGCGTTTCGCAATTTGCTTTTCGCGTCTGTATGAACTAGCTTTAAAAAGCATTTGACAGAGGCGCTTAATTTAAATCACTAATAACTGTCTAAAACCCGTCAAATTCGACGGGATTTAATCTAGTATTAATTTTATTTTACCAGATGCTTAAATACTGGCATTTTACTCTAAATATTTATTACCATTTTTTGAAAATGAAGTGTTAATAATATATCTAATAGGAGTGTACGAATCTCGTTCAAAATTGTTTTATTATTTACGAATTTTGGGGTGTTTCTTAAATTTATTGTTTTTTATGTTTGATGTTTAAACATGAAATTAAAAATTAATACACATTTTATTAAAGCAATTTATTTAATAATGTTTTAATGATTTCCACTTAAGCACTGGGCCTCCCTAGCCTATTCCTAACATTTTCAGTTTATCCGAATCTTAACTGCCTTATTTTAAATAAAACACTTGTTATACTTTTGAAAAAATAATGATACTTCGAGTACAGGGTGTCTGGATTTCGTTTGCAATTGCAGGGCATCTTGGGTATTATTAGATATAGAGACTTGTGGTTTTCGTGAACTGTTGCTATTTTTTAATGAAACGAAAGATAAAACTGAAAGTTTATAGTTATATTAGTAGATATTTTTACGTAGAATCCAGTGGTGTACTTAGATTTTATTAGGATTTTATATATTTTGAGATACGAACCAAAAATAAAATTTCTTATAGAGCACCCTATATATTTTTTATTCATTAAAATATAAAGGACGAAAGCCTTTCAAAAATATAAAATACCTAATAGGTATTTTATATTTTTAGACTCTAAATTAATGGTTTTTAATTTTAAAATTGAATTTCGCATAGTGGGCCTTGATATAGACCAAGTCTTCCCAAATTGTGCGACGCGGCGCCTTTGGGCGTCGCAGTTTCCTTTCAGGGAAGTTCGTGTTGATGCAGTGACGCCTTTGCCATTAGGCTGAGTAGGCTGAAGCCTAGGGCGGCGGATTTTGGGGGCGGCAAAATGAGTGAGGACCTTTTTTTTTTTTTGCTCTGTAAAAAGAAAGTATTTAGGAGAAATAAATCAATTTACTCTGGTTTTTAGTTGTTGTCGTAGTCCTAATGATACATCGGAAAGGGCGCAAAAATAAAACTTTTTACCTGAAGACCTTTTTGAAGGCCTTCGTGAGGGAATTGCAAGTGTCCAAGAGCATCACACTACAAATAAGTTTAGGGACCCCTGATGTAGACTTTATAACCAAAGAACAAAGTGAGCCCTCAGTTCAAATTTGTTTACATTTTACATCAAAATAGAGGTGTGACTGCGATCGCAGTCGCTGCTACCAATCACCGGTTATTAACAAATCATTTTGGTAGCTGCTACTTGTGCCTGGCGATAACAGTGAAAAAATCACTCTTTAATATTCGCAGTTCGCAGAGGTGGCGCTGCCCGTAACCACAACATTAAACGGAGACTGCGATCGCTGGACGGTGATTCTGATTGCGATTCAGTGATTCTAACCTCTTTCGTTTATGTTTATGGTGATTATGCATGTTTACGTTAGTGAAACGGGATCCGAATTGGCTTGCTTAACGGATGAAAACTATTTTTTTATCAATTTGATTTGTTAATAAATCTATCGCGAATGGGTTGCCCAAAAAAATGATCTAAGCTATAAATGTTTATAAAAAAATAAGATATTTGATATACTACGTGTAATGTCCGTTTTTTATATACATTTACTTATATGCTAATGCAAATCAATAATTAAATTATATGCATATTTAATGACAGAATGTATTTAAAGATGATATATTTTTTCTTTATTCAATTTTAACAAGGTTAAATATGACTTTATTTATGAAAATTTAGCATGTTTCCATAAAGAGTGATAATATCACAGTTTTCAGTAGCAGCTACTTTTAGATAGAAGTGGCAGCGATCACCGATATCAAAAAATCACTCTTAAGCCCACCGCTACATCAAAAAATTCGAGAGAAAAATACATTAACCTGCGTTTTTGCAGGCTGAAAAATTAAAAGTGGTTTTGCGGAGCGCAAATCAGCTAAGTTAGCATTTTAGCTTTTTTAATTGTTTGTATTGAGTAATAGATATCAGATCGATTAGGGGTTGCATTTGGAAATTATTATGGACGAAGTTACTCACTAAGTGGGGCTTTCCAGACCTCCCCTATTAAGTATTATTCAGCCTACATGCACCTAAAACTTCATTACGTTATATAATCCATTGCTTGAACGACTTGGGTCAAGTAATAAATTAAATGCCTTTTAAAAATATCTCCTTCAAATTGGAATTATTATTTGCTATTTATTATAAATTATCTATGTATATATCCTTGTGTTAATTGTGAAAATTTAATTCTTAATTACATTTACTTTGTTTTAAGTTATTTCCGAAGAGTAATAAGGTCAGCAGAGCCAGAGTAGACATTTTGTCTAGACTAAGCATTTTTGCTTTTAATAATATTGTTTAAAACTGTAATGCATTTTATACATTTTATTGTATTGTGAGAAAAATTAAGGAATTATTTATTTATTTGAAACTAAAAATGGATATGACATGTCTAATATTATAAAAATCGGAAATTTACATAATAAATCCTACTTGACATATATATTTATATTTTGATGTGTTTATCTATTATTTAAAACAATAATAAAGTTAAATCTTTGTAAGTTTTAATTTGACGTTCCTAATTATATTGAATATGGTAATTGTATATTTTTAAACGTTTTGGAATTTTTAAAAACAATATACAGGGTTAGTTTAAAGTTGATATATTCTCTTTAACACTGAATAGTATGCAAGAAAATAAGAACATTTTCTATATAAAATTATGTCCGAAAATGCTTTGTTTCCAAGATACAGGGTTTTAAGTTTTGAGAAAAAATGCTTTTTGTCATAACTTTCCTACCACTCCAGATATTATTACAATTTTTTTGACCATTAAATTACATTTTTGTTGTAAAAGTTTTTTAAAAAAACTTATCAGTGGCGTTCGAACAAGATTTGTATTTAATTTTTTTCAAATCAACACTATTTTTGAAATAATTATTTACTTTGGAGGTAATTTGGTTATTGTTATTTTTCCGTACGGCGAACGATTTTCGTTTAAAAAGTAAAAGCCATTTGGATGCATGGCAAAATCGCCAAAATCTGATATGGTGCTTTGTATGTAAAATTCGTTTTTGAGTTTAATAAAAATTATAACTACTGGTTATTTTTTTATTCAGTTTCAATTGTAGTAATGTAAGTTTTTGACCTTTTTTTAATATAAATTAGACAAAAACGAATTTTACATACTAAACACCATATTGGATTTTAGCGATTTTGCTGTGCATCCAAATGGCTTTTATTTTTTAAACGAATGCCGTTCGTCGTACTAAAACATAACAAGAGACCAAATTAACTTCAAAGTAAATGATTATTTAAAAATAATATTAATTCACAGAAGAAGCAGTGGCGTACTATTTTTTCCTTGAAAAAATTCAATACAAATGTTGTTTGAACGCAACCGGTAAATTTTTTTAAACACTTTTACAGCAAAATATGTAATGTAATGTCCAAAAAAGTGTACCAAATTTTGTGATAATATTTGGAGTGGTAGGAAAGTTAGGACAATTTTTATTTAACTATATTATCTGAAAAAATGTTCTTATTTTTCGCATTTCATGCAGTGTTAAAAGAAACATATCATCTTAAAAATAACCCTGTATAAGTTTATTAAATAAAATCAACAATATAAATGGGCATTTTATTGATATGGTTCCTAAGTTACCCATATTAAAATGCAAGGCATAAACTTTTGCCTAGATACGTATTTTCCGAGTATGCATTACTTATTTAAAAATAATTATTTATACGTATTGTTTTTATTTAATTAGAGACCGTAGCAGCTATTTATTAATACATGTTTTGTGTTAAAAAAAAATGTAATAATAGAAAAACACCCTTTTTCAAACGTGCATGGTCTAACCGTTACAGTATGTGTGACCCCCAACTTCAATCAAATTATCAGTAATTAAGTAAAAAACAGTTAAGGAAACTTGATTCTGGTTAGTTCTGGTTTAAACTTTTTTGGCATATTTTTAAATAAAAAATTGACATTTAATGTCAAACGTTTTTTAGAATTTCCTAAAATTAAAGCTTAAATTTTAAAATTTTAAACCTAACTTTTATTATTTTTATTCAATTTTATCTTGATGGCAGACTTGCCACCGAAACGTCAATTTCTAGTTTTCTAGTAACTTGTTATTATCTTGTTATACATTTATTTGGGTTCTTGGGGGTTTTTCTTCATTTTATTTTTAAAATAAAATAGGTGAAAAAAAATATGGTCAACGGTTCTTTTTACAATAAAAATGATGAAAGTGATGTACTAAAACATAAAAAATAATTTAGTAATTCCTAGCTACCAGATCGTGCCAATCTTCTTCTCAATTTGGGGTATTAATCAGACAAATAATAAAATCGTTGGGCATGTGAAATTTCTATCATGATATCTACTCAGGGGCGATCATAAGGGGAGGCCATAGGGGCCATGGCCCCCTTTCATGCCACATGCTTTGAAACTGATTACATTTTTTTACCTAAACACACGTAATTGTAAATATGGGCATTTAATGATGATATGGCCCCCTCGGAAAGTTGATATGACCCCCCCTGTATCCACTCTGTATACGCTACGCCCAACGATTTTATTATTTGTCTGATCAATACCCCAAATTGAGGAGAAGATTAGTACGATCTGGTAGCTAGGATACTAAATTATTTTTTAGTTTTTAGTACAATACCTTCATCATTTTTATTGTAATAAAACCGTTAAACATTACATAATTTATTTTAAAATTTTTTAGTTTTGTTCTTCGTAAATACGAATGCCTTACTATAACTAACCAGAATTAAACACGGATTTAATATTATGGTAGTTGTAGGAAAAATGGGTAATCCGCCATTTTGTGGCGACGGCCATTTTGAATTTTAATTTTTTTATAGTAATCTCTATTTCACCAATCAAGCCCTCTTATTTAATACCCATATTGGCCATATTGAGAAAGTTGTGAAAAAATAAGTAATCCGCCATTTTGTGGCGGCGGCCATCTTGGATTTTAATTTTTTCATGGTGGGTTTTAGTCTATCAACCAAGCCCTTTCATTTGATACGCATATTAAGGTAGTTGTAGTTGTAGTGGGCTCTATTCTACCTATCAAGCCCAACCAATTTAATACCCATGTTGAGGTTGTAGTGAAGTAATATATAATCCGCCATTTTGTATCGGTGGCCACCTTGGATTTACAATCATAAAAAATATGTTATATTGTTTTGCCATCAAGATTAAGAGTGTGTACCAAATTTCAGATCGATCGGTCGTGAGAAAGGGATTACTAGATTTGACCCAAATAGCAAATAATTTCAAATTAGCAGGTCAAGTTAGGTTAAATCGTTTAAAAGATCCGGTTTTGGCGTGTACCCAAATAAATACCATTAATTATTAGACTGTTGATATCTTAAAAACCAGCAATAATTGAGGTTTAGTGTGTTTTACATTTTTGATGCAGAACTTAATACGTCGAAAAATGGTTAAAATATACAGCGTGTTCTATTAAAAAAATTATACGTGACAATAAAAATTAAGTTTTTGAGACACCTTGTATATTAACTGGTACTCTCAATAAAAAGAGTTTATCCATATAAACATTTCTTATTTCAAGATTATTTTTGTATCTTGTACACGGGCGAAGTTATTTCGTGTATAAATCAAGTTGGGACACACCCTGTATAAGGTGATTCCCAACCTATACGTATAAACTTGGGAAATTTCTGCTAATGACAAACTGTGACCAATAATAATAAAAAAGGTTATAAATTCTGAGCACAAATAATAACTACTAATGAAAAAATATATCGTAAAATATTTTTTATTTCCAAATAATCAGCTGAATATTTTGTTTTTTGTAAAAACTAAACAAATAAACCAGTTAATAAATATGATTTTTGGGCTATCTATTAGTACTCCGTTAGAAGTTGTGATAAAATGTAGGTTTATTTTTATGCGATTAGAATTAAAATTGTGTCCTATAATTATTATACAAAATAAAATTTCTGACACAAAAAATAGGTAAGTAAAGTTCTCGCCAGCAAAGAAGATGCCACGGCGTCACCACTTCTGTCTCACTTTCAATTATTCTCCTTTTTGTTGCTCGCACACAATGTAAACGACGCGTTTAGACAGCGATAGTTGATTGCCGTCTTTATTTGTATGACGCTTGTGGCATCTTTGTAACTGGTTTTAGTCTACCTTTATCAATTTTAGGCGTTCAACCAATTATAACCGCGGTAATAATTGGTGACAGTTTTGACGTATAATACATTGTTTAAACGTCAACATAACCGATTGGTAAATACCGTTTTAGAATTGGTTCTTCGCCTAAAATTGATGCTTGTTTTCTTTATTAGTTATGACTGTCCTCAGAATTTGGGTTCTTTTTTTATTTTTCCAAATAAGTGATTATAAAATAATTGAAAAGCTAATATATATAAGATTTAAAAGTCTTATATATATTAGCTATTTTGTAGTAAACAACTTGTTTTATGTTGGTCATCATGGCTTTATACCAAAGCGGTCGACAATCACAGCAATATTTCAGTCTTTAAATTATATATTATAACAAATAGATAATAAAAACTTAGTCTCAGGAATTTATTTTGATTTGAGTAAAGCCTTTGACTTGATAGATCATAAGTTATTGCTTCGTAAGTTGGAATGTTATGGTGTTCATGGGTTACCCAATAAATTGATAGAATCTTACCTGACTAACAGAATTATGACTGTGTGTGTCGGTTCTGAACAGACTAAATCGTATTTAGCATATAAACCAATTACCAGAGGAGTACCGCAAGGTTCCATATTAGGACCAATATTATTCTTAATATTTGTAAATGACAAATAAAAAACTGGACATCTTAAAATTATATCAATTTGCAGATGACACTTCCTGTGTTATCTCTTCTGCTGAAAGAGTACTACTCTCCAAAAACTCTGCTGAAGTGGTAAAAGAATGTCGGATTGGTGCAGCTCTAATAATTGTTTTGAATTCAGATAAAACTAATCTTTTATTTTTCAAACATCACGGTTTGGAGTCCTTATATGTACCTGCTAATTGTAAAACTTTGTAACAAACAGCTTCCGTAAAATTTTTAGGGATCATCTTAGATTCTAACTTGGATTTTACTGAGCAGGTTAACATTGTTTTGTCTAGAATGAGTTTCGCGACTTATGTTATAAGATACTTGCGTGATCAGATTAACATTCAGATAATAAGAATATTTTATTTTGCTAGCGTCCAGAGCATAATTTCGTACAGCATTATGTTCTGGTACCGTTTCAGTGTTTCTAATGCCAACAGGGTTTTTGTTGCTCAGAAGAAGATTGTTAGAGTTGTTTTCCGTATGAAGTTTAATGAATCATGCCGGGGTAAGTTTCAGTTGCTGAATATGATGACTGTTCCATCTTTGTTCATTTATGTTTGTTGTGTCTTCGTAAGGAGTAATCCTCATATGTTTGTCACCGGTGGGGAAGTCTATCAGAACATGATAACGAGGGGTAGGGATAATTTGGCTATGCCACTTCATCACACGTCTTTATTTCATAAAGGGCCTCTAGTGAGCTGTATTAAGGTTTACAATAGAATACCTTTAAATATAAAGAGGGCACCAAGTTTAAATACCTTCAAAAGTAATTTAAAAACTTTAAATTCAAAAGGAATTTTATTCATTAGAAGAATATTTTAGTAATTTTCATTAGTTTTCCTGGCCTAACTCTAATTGTGTTTCTTATCTTGGATATATTGTACTTTTAATTTAAACTACATTTTATTTATTTTAGCTGTATAATTATTTCTTAAGTGTGTTTCTTTGTTTATTTTTTTAAATTGTTTTTTTTTAAATCCAAATTTCATTTTATTTATTTTAACTTTTTTAAGTGTTTTTTGTTTGTTTTTAAAAAGTTGCTTCTTTTTATTGTATATTACATTTTATTTTTATTAATTTTATGCTTTATAAAGTATGATTTTTAAAATTTTTGATCTATGTATATTAATGCTTGTTTAATTTTCTACCGTAGTATGGCTAATTTTAACTCATTGTCAAATTATATTTATTCTTTAAAACTTATGACGTTGTCAATGTTCAGAATTGAATGTATTTATGACAATAAAGGCATTATTATTATTATTATTATTATTATTATTATTATTATTATCTCTCTTATGAAAACAAATTACGAACTTTTTTTTCCTTATTAGTTATTCCTTAGCAAATATTTTCCAAGTTTATGCGTATAGGTTAAAAATCACACTGTATATTCAAATAAAAGTAAAAATAGCCTAATTAGTAACTTGTTTTAACTCTCGGATATATTATTTACAATTTATCTATAAATAGCATTAAATGGCATCCGTCGAAGTAGGAAGTATTTAAACCAGTACTTTGTTCTTTTACTGGTTACAATTATTTTTATACTGGTATTAAAAAACGCGAATTATATGAATAAACTATACTAATATTATAAAGACGTAAAGTTTGTAACTATGTTTGTTTGTTTCAGGGCCGTATTAACCGTTAGAGGCGCCCTAGGCTGGAATTGCTGGGCGTCTATTTTATTAGGAAAAAGGAAAACAAAAATTTTGAAGAAAGGCGCCCTACTTGAAATTAAAATTGAAGAGAAAAAAAAAGGTCTTTTACTGCGTGGTGCCTATTTTAATTTTAGGGCGCTCAACTCGAAATTAAAACTGAAGAGCATAAAAAAAGGTCATTCATTGCGTGGCGTTTTGTTCCCAAATCAAATTGAAGACCAAAAACGATAAAAAACCCACCCCGTCCTAAAAATTTTTTAAATCTCCCCTTTCTGGCGCCTATTTTTTCACGGCGCCCTAGGCTGTAGCCTAGTCAGCCTAGTGCTTAATACGGCACTGGTTTGTTTGTTGTTGTGTAGTGTAGTTTTAGAAGCATATAAGCAAATTCTATATTTGTATTTTTTTCGTAAATATTTGTGAATTTGAGGAATAAATCCAAAGTTTGCAAAATTATCTGTATTTTTAAAAAACTACTACCATTTCAAACATTTTTACGCTAAATTTTTTTATGCCAGATTTTCAGATGCCCCCATCCATTATCAAAAATGTAAGATATTTTTGCAAAATTAAGGTTTGTCGATAAAATTTAAATAAATTCACAAAAAAATACAAATAGAGAATTCACTTCCAAAACTTTAATTTTTCTAGGAAAGGGCCAAACAAAAAATCAGGAATTTTTGGCAAATTCCAAAACAAAAATTTTCTATACCAAAGTGTTCCTCTAAGTCAATAGCATATTGTATCAATTTGGTATGTTTCAGTTTTTAGAAAAACTAAATTTGAAAATCCTAGTGACGCCCATGGCTACCTACTTCGTAATGTATCTGACCCACAACCCCAAATTATTGTTGTAATTTATTGAAAAAATGATGGGTAACTATCCCATGGTCTATTTTAACATCGGCTCCATTAACCGGGCATAAAAACCTAAAATTAAAAAGTAAAATTTGGTTGGCAAATCATAGGTATTCCTGTTATGTCAAAAAAGTATTCAAGTGTTGTTTCTGTGTTTTTAAAACGTGAGAACCTTTTATGGTGGTATTTCTTTTATCTTCTTTTTTGGTAACTTAATAATCCCCCGGGAATTTAAAACTCCTCCCTGGATTTTTTTAATTCAACACCGTATGAGACGTTTCGTAAAATTTGATTCCCAAATAAAAAAGTAAGAGCATTTTTTTCATTTCTTTTTTCATGATGAAAAGAAAGCATGTCAAGCATCATAAAAAAATGTTATTAAATATAATATTTTCCTGTATAAATATGCCACTTTTAAGTATAACTTATCTTCAAAATGTTATAAGCAATAGGTTTATATTGTTGAGAATATTTTTCTCTGTTTAACTATGTTTAATTAAGTTTTTATGCAGCAACCCACTTTGATTGTGCTCAGGAAGGCAAAAATTAAAAAATAATTTTCATTAAAGTTCTATAATTGTGCCAATTGCATATTTAATTTAAATTAAAGATGGCCTCATTTATTTAGAAAGTGTTTTGGGAATATAGTTGTTACTTTTGTAAAACAGTTACATTACTTCTTTATAGATTGTAAATTCTTATTTATATAATTCTCAAAAAGTATTTGTACTTTTTTTACCACAAATCTAACAGTATTAAAATTTTAATACGGTGCCTTTTAAAAAATTTCATAGTTAAAAATGGAAATTTTTAAAAACTTAATGCTAGAACTAAAAGATTAACAGAATACCTACATTTTAATTTTATGCGAGTTCAACAAACAAATAATAATTTTTAACTGGTAAAAAAACAAACCGATATAAGCAAACAACTGTGGAAAATCCTTCAAAAATTATTGTACTGTGCCAATATTATTTTTATTTTATAGTTATTTAGAATATCGCTTTTAAGAAGCAATATTCACCTGAAGATTGCACTTAAAGTGTTTTTTGTAATATCAGTGGCGTAGCTAGGTCAGCGAGGGCCCTGGGGCAAAAACTAAAGCAGGGCCCCAAAAAATTGCATATGTCGAGGAGTAAAAAAAAAATTAAAACTACGCAACCAAAATAGTTTGAGAGAAAAAAGAAAGTCTTTATTCTTCACAGCATTTATTATCAGTATTTCAGAACTAAGCCCTGAGACTTTCAACTCCAAGGGGCCCCGGGGCACTGCCTACCCTAGCCCCGTAGTAGCTACGCTACTGAAAGCAATAAACCGACACAGTTAATTTTAATTACAATACTTTTAGAGACTGGTTTTAAAGGGATAAAATGAGCAGAACTCCAGTTTGTTGACATATCGGACTCAAATTTTAATGACCTTCTAATAGCGATCCCTTATAAGCAAAGTTGCTATTCAAAGCAAAAAGGTCACTTAAAATTAAGGCGTAGCAGTAAGGGGTTTTAATTCTTTTGTCTCAGCGATATTTTTTAATAACTAATACAGAAGAAGAATTTTGTGCATTTCTTTTGAAAAGCCCTATATAAGAATGAACTTAATTTAAGCTGAATGCCTAAATCGATTATACCATAAGAAATATATACGTTTTGCCACTTTACAACTTCCATAAGCAATTTTTGCCATTACATGGAATGGAGACGGTCTAAAACAACAACAAGGCAAGACTGATCCGTCATCCTTTCGAGAAATGTTAACATGTCGGCATTCTTGGCCCAATCTTTACCAGCTTAAGTTTAATAATTAATAATGTATCAAAAGTCCACCCTTGTATTTTCAAATTTTAAAATTACTAGAACTAACCAAAACCAGCACACTGTTGCATTTGGATGCATTTTTAACCACCATATTATCAAAAATTGCCATTGGCAATAAAGAAAGTACGAAATACAAAAGTATCAAAAACGATGAAAGATTAGAAATGTATATCAAAAGATAGTACTCTGATCGCAATTTCCTTAAGTAATGAAATAGGAAAATATTAGAAATAAAAAAATGCTAAATCTCTATATTTAAAACGCCTTGCAAATTTTTACCAATTTACATGATCTTTTTTTAGCGATTCTTTGGTTACTAAGATCTCTCGCTATTTTTTTATTGTTTAATTGCCTATTTTTTTCTATAAACATTAAATCTATAATAGGCACATTTGAGGTGGGTCGTCAACCAGTGATACATCAACAAGTAACATGTGTTGCTAATTGTGCAGGAAATACCACCTCCCGATTAATTAAAAACGATTTTGGCCCGTTTTGGTACCCTACATTGGTGGGTAAATATCTACCAATCAATTTTGGATAACAAAATAGTGAGATCACGACAACTTTGGAACCTTCTTTTGTTCGTTAAATTCTATATCGTGGCTTGTGGTTCGGTAGATGGCTTTAGTATGCTCTCGTCCTTTTTCAGATTTATTGATCTTACTTTAATTGTTTTTTTTTTCGTATTAGAAAATAACCTTTTTATTAATAATCGAAAGATATCAATTTACATATTGCTGGTAAATAAACAATTCGATAAAGAACAATAAACTCTTAGGTAAGGTTCTTGGGCATGATCCCTTGTTAAAAATGTACCAAAACTAATTTGAATGCCATCATAATACTTTTAAAAAAGGAGTTATGGGACCATGAATAGTATTTTCCAAACTTTAACTACGCCCTGGAAAGCCTTAAAAACAAAAGACCGACAGACAAACACAGACAGATTTTATTTTTCTATGTCTACTTGACTTTAAATAAACCGTTTTAGCCTGGTCATAGCACTCTTGATTGAAATTTTAAAAAATGACAGCAGAAGTAAACAAATGACATCTGAGGTGTCATTGAATTTAGAATGTCATATATTCCAACAAAATAAGATAAAATATACTAGTGATGCCATTTTAAATTTGACAGTAGCAGCACTAGCGTAGCAAGGTGGGTCGGCCCACCCCGGGCCTCCTGTTGGAGGTGGCCCAAAAAGGGAGTTGTTTAGAATAAAAAGGAAAAAAATGGGGCCTAGAGTACAAAAAGGATATATTATAGTGAAAAGGGCCCTTGTTTGAAGGGGAAGACTTTTTTCGATAAAACAAAAATCTTTTTCCTTAAATGGTATGGGCCCTGAGTTGACTTGCTGCCCCGGGCACCAACACCTCTTGCTGCGCCACTGAGTAGCAGTCGTTTCCGGTCAAACCGGAAGTAATAAAAAACAAGTGAATACATCAACCAATACAAAATCATGTCGAAGACCGACATACCACATTTTATTTTTCTATTTTTAAAGGTAAAAATTATAGGAAAACCACCTGTAAGAAACATCCGGTATATTAAACTCGTCGAAATTTAACGCGGAATCATTAAAAAATGAAAGTATATTTTTATTATGCAACACAATTTTAATAGGCAACACAATATTAAATTTAAAATTAAAAAATACAATATAAACCTAAATTTGTTCATGTTTTATGTGACCTGATAGTTCACTATAGTCTTCCATTTCATTATGAAATGTTGATGGTTTTTGTTCTAAAATCTCGTCAATGACATGCAATACTTTTCTTTTAAATATTCTCATCTGTTCACCATTCATAAGGTACAGTTCGGGAAGCAAACTTAATAAAAACATTTTTTTAAAATCATCTTCCATTCTATTTGTGTGATAATTATTATATTCAGCAGAACTCTCTATATCCGATATTGTACGTTTACGCTTATTTTCTCTGTTTACATCAACTTTTTCAGTATTTTGTTGTAAAAATATTGGTTCTTCGGTTGGTTCTTCTATTGTGGTTATTTCTTCATCAAATTGTTCAGTATTGCTCGTTTCATCCCCAATATTTACATAATCTACATCGTGGTTAGTATCATTTGTTTGTAGTTGTGGCGGTGAGGATACATTTTCGTGAATAGCGAGATTAGAAGTTTGTTTTAAAAATGGAAGTATGAATTTCATCTTGTCACCTAAGTAATAGGGCTTTGTTCTTTTTTCTGTTTTTATTTTTCTTATAAATACTGTCCTTAGATTTCTCCACTTGGCTTTACACAAAGACACTGCAAATAAAATATATGCATTATTTTATGCTTTAAAGTTAAAACGCTCTGGTAGACTACATAAGGTATATTTTAAATATGCAAAGCAAAGCGTTTTTAAAGATTTCTTTACACACACCATTAGGGCAAAAGGACAATTCTGTAAAGTAAACGAGTCTAACAATAATTGTTGTAAATTAGATTCCTTATGCCAAAATATTAAGATTTAACCACACATACAAGTATCAAAAAGTTGGTAATAAAGATTAAATTGAAAAAAATATCTTGATATTTTTTATTAGTAACAGGTAATTTTCTTAATTCATTGTTAGCATAATATATTTAGTGTATTATCCCTAGAAAAGCATAAAACAGAAAATGTATTGCATTGGGTTAGGAAGTTAGAAACCATAGTATCAAAAAAAGTGTTGCTTTGATCAAAAATGTCAGTAACCATAATAGATTAATGGGTGTTTTTAAATTAAAAATAAACAAAATATATTCTGCTAACAGTAATATATTAGGAAAATTACTTAATAAAAAGCATTTACTAATTAAAAAATTTGCTTAAGGAAGTGCTACTTACCTAGATTTATATAATAAAAAAAAACAGTATTTAGCTTAATAGTAAAGTCCAGTTTTGGAAGTCGTGACATAAGCAACACTAAAGTAATAAAGTCAATAAAAAAATTGTTTGATTTTGTTTGCACTTTTTGTATTTCATATCCAAAATTTTGCAGTAGGCCAAATTTTGGATATGAAATACAAAAAGTAGGAATTTCGTCGAAGTTTTTATAAAAATAAACTAGCAGTGTAATATATTTTTAAAAAGCTTGTAAAAAGACAAATTATTTTTTTATTAAATATACAGGGTGTTCCATTAAAAACACCAACACTGGTCAATATTTTAAAAACATAAATATTCGTAAAAATTCTAACTACACCACCACTTTCCACGTAAAAATTTATAAAAGAATAAACTTTTACCTTTTTCATAAGTTATCAGTTAACTAAGATACAAGCAGTACCTGAAAATGCAAAATTTTTGAAATCACCCTATAGCTCAAAATTTAAAAGGGCTATGACGGTTTTATTTACGGCATCTTTTGTTTTACCAAAAAGTAGCTCAGCAAGGAAATGGGTAAGTCGCAAAGTTGTAAAAAAATTCATATGCCACGCTTAAATCATCAGATTATTAAAATATACATTGTTTTGCATGTACTTAACTTACCTTCTGACTCTACTTAGCACTACCTCAACGCATGTCCCCATAAATAAAGAATGCATAATATATGGTGGGGGTACATTAGAGGGAACAAGGATTCTCCCCATATAATTTTCTGACCCGCTCGAGTAACGCCCGAAATCCGCTTGAGCTCCCCTACTATAGGCAGTTGTAGTTATGCCTAATACGCTGTTTTAAAAAAATTGTTGTTGGACTAAACAACTTAAACGTAAATATCTTAAAATCGGTTGGCCAGAGCCATTCTTACAAGGTATACCTTTTTTTGTCTAGAAAGCATGGAAGAGTTTGCTGATTTACTTAGATGGTACATACAAAAAGTTGGGAGAGTTGGGAAAAATTTAAATAGTGTGTAGCCAGCGCCCTTTAGTTTACACATAAAAATTAATTTCAGATCTGAATTCGTGATGTGTAAAAACCCCCAGGCTCCAAGTTTTATAAAAATATTTAGACCGTATCAAAAATTATCGAAATAAATTTAAAATATATTTTCACTTGGACATCCTGTATCTTCCATATTCTCAACTTTTGGGTATAGGTATGTTTTGTTAAATCCAAATATTTTTTGGCATAAGGAATATGTGGTTTTTCTATGTACAATTAATTAGCGGACACCCTATTTGAGTAGTATACCTATAATATACAACTGTGAGTAATTTTTAAAATTTATCTGTCTGAAAAATGTTTACTTGAAACTAGTATTCGCAACTTTTTCACAACTGATATTAGCTATACCTTACACTTACCTGATACATTTACTTCTTTTGCAACTTGTATCCAAGCCTGTTCCGTCACATCTCGTCTAGAATAATCTGCTAGTTTATAATTATATAAGCAAGGATATTTTTCTATAGCTTTAACCAGCTTAAGACTAAATTGTTGCTCAGTAATCATTATTTCTAAAGTAGCCATTACTAAAAGTGGACGTAACGATTTTCGATGTCGCAGTGCAACTGGCATTCAATTAAGAAGCGACGCGTCGCTTTGCGAACCGAGAATCGAGTTGCCAGTCATGCCACGCCTGTTACTCGGAAATCGTTCGGTCACAGCAGACCGGTTTTACAGTCACGGATTCACTCGACAGGCCGACAAACGGTTAAAGAAATGGGTCGGTAATTTTTATCGAACACATCGCAGTTGCGTTGCGTTTCGCGTCAACAAATTCTTATTTTATTCATGGGCGTATCAGGGTCGGGGCTGTCGGACTAAGGATTAATAATTTAATCAATCTCGGACAGTCAGACAAAAAAATAAAATATGACAGAGATAGAATCGCCGTTTCGGGATAGCATATGTTTGTGCTACGTTTCTTACATATATACAGGATCTTTAATTTGACTCGTATAATAAAGAAGTAGCAGGGGTTTTTACAGGGTATTTTATTTCAAAGGAAAAACGGCATATTTTTACACTTCTCGCTTATTTTTTAAGACATTCAAGATAGTCAATCAATTTATTTTAGCTCGGAGAATAAAAAAATTGAATACAAAACCAAAGACTTACGTCATAATTGTTGCGTTTTTTAAATGGAAAACCCTATTTATTTGTCCATTTTTAGATTTTATTGTCAATTTTAAGTCAAGTTTTCTAATAAGGGTCTGTCTCAACTGTTTTTGAGTTATTGATGCTTAAAGAGTCACAATTTTGCTTATATTTAATTATATTTATCTATATAAAACACAGGTAATGCAGATGATCACTTGATACTTTAAAGTAATTAAAATTTTTACTCTTTGGCAAATTTTTAATCAGTTCTTTAGAATGAATTATTCGTTAGATCAAAAACTACAAAATAGTAACGCTATATTTCGAGTGCCAAGAAAATGTCAGTGAAGCAAAAAGATTATAAAAACTAATATAATATCTACTTATAGGTAAAAATTATTAGGTTATCATTACCTGTATTTTATGTTGATAAATTTATAAATAATATAATTCAAAACTGTAATTGTGTAAGCGTTAAACTCAAAAACCGTTGAAAATAGACTTATAGTACCCAAGTACCCTTATTAGAAACACCTAAAATTAATTATAGGATCAAAAAATTAAATAATAATTGGGGTAGATTTTCCATTTAAAAAACGCAACATTTACAGCGTAAGTCTGAAAATAAACGGTTTTTTCTCTTAAATGGTGAATTTATATCTAAATTTCCATTATTCCACATCTTTCAACCTTCTAACTTTAAAAAGATTATATGTGGTGAAAGTTTATTTAGGAAGCCGTTTTTTAGATATCTGAATTTTAAAAATTTGTTACCTTTATGGTCAGTTTTAAATTATACAGTATGTTTCAGAACAACATGTTGATCTTTAGTAATGCCTATTTTTGGGTAATTTTAAAAAGGAAACTTTAAATAAACCTATATCTTAAATTTCTTAAAACCCTTAAGAGACACAATGTATTTTAATCAAAACCAGGAAATTATAAATACCTTCTCATCAAAGTAATTGGTGTATTTCGAGTTGTTTCCGAAAGCCACGATTCATTTTATCTACGATTTGTCTTTGAAATTGAAGCTAGTCTAAAAATTATTATAAGAACTACTATAGATAAATATTTTTGATTTAGGCTGTATGAAAAAATAAAGCAAATTGGGTGACTTCTGCTTGAAATATCGTTACCATGTAATTTGGTTGTTTTAATAGATACATGGTGAAATCATTGTTATTATTTTTTAATTTAATTCAGTTTTAGGCAATATAGGCAAAATTATTACTTTAATATTCTTTGAACACTGACATATTTTTTACCGCTGAAAGAAAAGAAAAGGGGGTTATGTAGCACCTCATTTTAAAGACCCTTTGATACCCTATTTAACGCCAATTTGTTTTTAAAAGTCGGCCTAGCCGTTTCAGACTTACTAGTCAATACCATTAAAATCTCTAAATCATTAAACACTGTTTGTATAGTATTTAAGCTAAATTTTAAATGGTTGTATGTCTGGAACAAAGTGGCGTTAAATAGAGTATCATTAAATTGCCTTTAAAATGAGGTGCTACATAAACCTTCTTTTAATAAAAAATGCTAGTGCCCCCTTGGCCCCTACAATTTGGTTTTTTGCAGTTTGACCTCTAGTTTTGACTTCAGATTTGTGTTCAGCCTCAAAAATATGTCAAAAAATCTTTTTCCGATACCCAGCACATACCACTTTTCTTGTGGGCCTGCGTAATTATTTGCAGTATTTGCAGCCCCAGATCTAGGGAGTGGGCAAACCGGGGTGTTTGCCCCGGGTGACACCTTTAAGGGGCGGCAAAATGAAGCATGACCGACGTGCACTCGACGGTGAGCCCTTGCGATCTGGATTTATTTACATAAAGCGCCAAGTGATGGAAAGAGAGCGCAAGTTAAAAGGCGAGAACCTTTTCCTTATTTTTTTTGGTCTTTAATTTTTTAAGGAAGCAAAATCTATACTTCGCTTTTTGCTCCAAACCAGTTTTTGCCCCGCCTTAAAAAAAAAAGAAAGAAGTTCTGCTGAATATTTGATAACATTTCATAAAGCATAGTTTGTCTATGCTAAAAGTCGTGTGTAGTATTTAGATCCATTTTAAATAATAGTTAATATGCATTAAGTTGACGATACACCGACAAAGAAACGTTTTCGTGAGGAAATAACTGTCAATATTTACGATGTATGTCATACCTGCAATAAAAACCATCACTAAGTAAACATAAAATAATACTGTTAATTGCATGATTGTGTGCAATATTCTATTTAATTTTATAAGATTAATTTTTACCTAAAGAAAAAAGTTTTATTATATTATTTCGTTATGCCGTTATAATTTTTGTATTTTTGATTGTGTTAAACATGTCGTGCCTATATTAGTAAGCATTTGTTTATAGAAAATGCCAAAATGTTTTTTTAATAGTTTAGAGTGCCTATTAAAATTATTTAAACTTTTTAATACAAATTTATTTTTAACAGTAATTACTCATAAGCAGTAAAAGTAGACAAAACTTAAAAAAAATCCTGTCCTGTATATTCTATAATAGTCGTATTAACCAGATTTTTTATTTACTTGGTTTTTTTTGTTAAGAAGCCTCTATGCCCAAGTATTTAAACTTTAAAAAAAATTCTATAATATAGACCCTATAACAAAAATGTAAAAAAATCCTAAACATCAAATAAAATTAAAATGTTTTTTTTTAATTTATTTTGTAGATTTGCGATTTGGGCATTTTTATAACATTATTTAAATTTTAGTGTCGCTATCTTTATAAGAAGCCATGGACCCTATCCTTGTGGTTTTAAATCGATTTCAGGTGATATTACCTGAATATAATTAAAAAACTAAACTTTTCAAAAATGGACTAGTTTTGTGTAACCCTTTGTGATTTCTTTAATAATTAACTTGTTATAGAACTTGCAACAACGTCCCGTAATAAGGATTCAGGTAATGAACTTATGAGGTAAAATAAAACAAACGTTTTTCACTTTTGTAGATTTGGGGCTAAGGAATTTTTATATAATTTGCAGCCGCCCAGTATCCTATTGCGTTTTTAAACAACCATTATAATGGTTAAAATTTTAAGAAGTTATGGGTCCATGAATTAAAAAAAAACGGGGTTCATTTGTTAACTGGTTTCAGTTAAAATTATTTTTCATAAAATAATGAAACAATAAAAGCTTTATTTAAATGATTGGTAAACTACAATCCTAATCATCATTTCTTTCTTATGCAACTGGTTTGATTTCACATGCTGTTGTAGGAGATATTAAACTGAAATAAACCTTTTATATAAAAACAATAACTAAATTGTTTATTGTTATAATACGTTGTGTATTGTATAGTTTTAAATTCTGACACATGAAAACTACTTATACATATCTGTACCACTTGATAAGATCGTGGAAATCATAACAGAGAAAATAATAATACCTTTTACAAACTGCCTTTTCATATCCAATCGTCTGTTTAGAAAATTATCAAGAGTTAGAATAAAAATTCTTAAAATAGGTACGCTTCACTAACATGGAATTTAAGTGCTGTCAGCCAAATATCAAAATATGATTAATTGGTTTGCGATTTTCTAGTAAAAATCGATTGGTTTTATAAACAGGTAATGTTATCAAATTTTTCTCATATTTAGCAGTTGTTAGTAAATGTTTTATTCTATTCTTACTACCTGCCATATGTAAAAATCTAAACAAACAGCATGTAAGCTGGTTTTACACTTATCAAACTTCTTGTCAAATAAGTTGGACCAAGTTTACCTTGAATCACTTTGACAATGTAAAACAGCAAATTGGATATCAAACAAATTTAAGGTCACCTTGTCATATTTTTTGAAGGATTAGAACACGTTTAATTTTTCTTCACATATTTGATGCAGAACTACCAACCTTATGGATTAAAAATAAACACGCTTACTTAACCGTAGTTTTATCGGGATTGGTGTGATGTTTGGTTTTTGTTGTGGATTTGTTAACTGTTTATTAAAAGATTTTTAAGACAACGTTAAAATGTGCCTATATAAATAAAATATTTGCTTGTTACAACATTATGTTATTTTGTCAGAATCCCCTTAGTTGGTAAGCCTACTTCAAAAAGTTTGTTAAATAATTTGTTTTAATTTACACTTCTTCCTTCAAATAATTTTGATCAAATATTTGATAAGAAGTTTAATAAGTGTTAAACCAGCTGTATAATTAAATTTATAATACATGTACAGAGTCCTGATTTTGTTGGAATTGCGGGGTATCTTGGTTATTATTGGAGATAGAGACTTGCGGTTTTCCCGATCTGTTGCTACTTCTTGATGAAACAAAAAATGGCACCAAAAAATTTTTCATGGACCTCTTAGTTTTTGACATACAGGGCGAAATTGTTTTTTTTTTCATTTTTGGACTTCGCTCGTATTTTAGTTGTCAACTTACAACAAAAGTAAAAACTAATGTTTATAGATATTTTAACGTAGAATCCAGTGGTGTGGTTAAATTTTCTAAAAATATATATATTTTTAAGATAAGAACTAAACATATGGTTTTTCTTATGGAACAACATGTATATTTTTTATTCATTATATTAAGGAGGAAGAGGGGTTTTTAAAAATATATAATACCTAATAATAATTTTTTTATTTTCAGACCCTAAATTTATGTTTTTAATTTTAAAATTGAATTTCTCATAGATAGATATAGACTTTATAGCCAAAAATTAAGGTAGCCCTAAGTTCATTTACATTTTACAGCCAAATCTAATTTTTTATTTTATATTTTGCCGCGCCTAGCACCCCTATTCACTCCTCCATTTTTAAAATTTAAAACTAAATATTTTGGATCAGCGCACCTGTATTTATACTCAAAACAGTGTCCAATATTAGTTATGTATCCACAGTTTTTAAGAAAACATTCGTTTTAAAACAAAATACTAGAAAACCATGTTAGACCAGGGTAGATAATTTTTTAAACGAAAAAAATTATAGTAGAATAAAACTCATTGTATTGTAAAAATATAACAAAAATTTAAGGAAAAATAAATTCCAGGCGATTGGATTATTGGGGGAGGGGGTGAAAATGTAAAAAACGGTTCTTGTATTTGTTCTTAATATACTATAATTTTTCGATATAATTTTTTTGATTTTTTTACGCATTTTTTACTTAATATTGAAAAAGTACCCCTATTTTCAAAAAAGTCGTCAAGCTTTTTGTTCATTTAAATCTCCACTTTGTGTAGTTTAAAAAATATACATTTTTACGGTATATTTTCTTAGAAAATGAATTTCCATAGGACTTGTTATTTTGCCGGGAAATCGACAAAAACCGTTTTTACGTTTAAAAACAAATTTATCTTTTCTTTTATTTTTGTTTTTTTCTTTACATTTTTGTCAATGGGTTTTATACTTTATTAGGTTTTTTTGGTTTTAAAAATTATCAACCCTAGTCCAATAATGATTTTAAAAAATCGGAAGTATTTTTTACATTTTCTGAGAACATCTACCATTGTAGTGTATAGTTTTTTACGCCATTAGAAAGAAGAGATTTTAACGAACAAAACGACATTTAACTTTTGGGAAATGCTGAATATTTTGACACGTGAACTTTTAATTGAAAATAAGGGTAATTTTTTTATATTAAGTCGAAATAAAGTGAAAAAATATATTTAAACCAAAAATGACGGTGCATTAGGGACATGCAAAGGTACATTTTTACCAAATTTCATAAAAATAATTTATTTTTTGTAAAAGATAAAAATAAAAAACCAAATATATGGGTATTTCAATTTTTCACATAAATTTTGTGGTTATGTAAAAAAGCCAAATAAAAAAGTTGTACATCTTAACATTGCCTACGACTTTGCAATTTAACATTTTTCCATAAAACTTGTAGTTTGGCATGGATACCGGATTCTGTATTTTATACTTTAACCCCTTCCCGCTTCCCCCTTACCGACCTCAGATCGGGTGGTTCTATTTTTCCTATAAATTTTGTTATGTTCCCTACCTTTTTCAATGGGTTTCATACTACAATATATATTTTTTTATTTTTACTCTTTTTAAAGGCTTCGGCATCGGTCTATGTATGAAACTGATACCTTCAAAATTTAAATTTCAATAATAATTTTGGTAACACTTTCATATACAGTTTTCTACTATTTTGTCTAAAATCGTTTTTTTTTTTAATCATGGATACGTACTTATTTTAAACACGCTTTTAAATATAAACGCAGCAAAACTAATTGAAAATACAGTGAAACCTCTCCCTTGTGAACGCCTCTATTAAGCGGGCGCCTCCTTTATGTGGACAACTTTTCTGGAACCAAGGTTTTGCCTATTTTTTCTCATGTAAAACTAACTCCTATAACTGGACACTCTAATAACCGAACACGGACAATTCGTTTGGATCAAAAAGAAAATTGAGATCTTATTTAACCGGACGCAAACCTTCTAACAACGGGACGCGGACTCTAATAAACGAACGCGGACAATTTTCATTCGTTCACAAAGAAAATTGAGATCTTTAACCGGACGCGAACCTCGAAAAACGGAACTTAGTAGTAAAATACATCATTTTTGTATATTATGTATTGGAATGTTGGGGACACTTAGTATGAGCTGGCCAGGGAAGTACCTTTTTCATTTAATTTAATACTACTCACAGTAAACGACTTCCTTAAATTGCCCGAAATAATTGAAGTTATATGTCGTATGAGTATTTACTTATAATTTTTCTAATAAATATATGAACATGTTTATGTTCAAATTTTGTAGTTGTTTTTAAATAATCTTTTAAGCGGACACCCCTTCTAAGCGGACAAAAACCGCGGAACTGTGAGTGTCCGCTTATGAGAGGTTTCACTGTATTCGGTTTTCAGTTTATTAAAGTGAACAAACTTGAGGAACTGAGGGGTGAACAGGAATGCTAGGTAAGGTAAAATAGTTAAAACTCAGATTTTGTTGTTGAATATAAACTGAATGATAAACTAAGGGCTTACTTATTCTTTGGATATAAAGTCTTTATCATGTCCCACTATGCAAAATTCAATTTTAAAATTAAAAACATCAATCTAGGGTCCAAAAATAAACAAATAACTATCAGGTATTATAAATTTTTAAAAAGCTCTCATCCATCTTTAATTTACTAAATAAGAAATATACAGAGTGTTCCATAATAAAAATCATATGTTTGGTTTATATCCTAAAAAATCTAAAATTTAAAAAAAATCTAACTTTACCACTGGATTCCACGTAAAAATATTTACCAATATCTGTTTTTACTTTTGTTGTAAGTTACAGAACTACTGAAATATAAGCGGGCCCAAAATGAAAAAAATCAATTTTGCCCTGTCAAAAACTAAGAGTGCCATGAATAATGTTTTAGTTTTATCGAGAGTGTTATCTTTTGTTTTATCAAAATGTAGCAACAATTAGCGAAAACTGCAAGTTTCTATCTATAATATTAATCAAGATACCCTGCAATTGCATGGAACTCCAGACACCCTGTAAAGTAGTGTGGATAAAAAAAGTCCACTTTTATTTTAATCTCCAACACTGAAAAATTGGTTTCTAGGCATCTCCAGAGAATGCAACTATAAGCTCTTACTTTTTATAGAATCCCCCTCTTTACAGTTTTGCATATTTTTCTCGGTCCCATACAAAAAAAATATCATTATCTCATCATTTGTTAATCAAACAACAAAATTTTAAATATGTTTTTTCTAAAAATTGAACGCTCTACAAAAAAGGTCTCTTATTCTTTTTAAGTAAGTTACAAAATTCAAAGTAGAAAAGTTATGTTTCAAAAAATTCTTTAATACTTTTTTTAATATTATCTTTGTACAATCCACGAAGGCTAAAAGCCCAAATACTAACGTACCGTGGTTGTCTTAAGCGAGGTAAGAGGTACCTTGAATATTTTTTTAATTATACATTTATTAAAATAGGGATTTCCCAAGGGGTTTTCATTAAATTAGAGGTAATACAGATTTAATAAGTGATTCAGAAACTACAAAATAAACCCAATAAACTGATATTTTTGTTTATTTTGCAGAATAAAAAAGAAAATATTAAAGGAGGTGTAAATTTGTAACTGGACATGTACGTTAGGTGTATACTGTATACATAAAAAAACTATAAGTAATTTTATTAATTATAATTAAAAAGTTCTAGTAAAAACTTGAATTGTCAAGGTCTTATATGTTTTCTTTTACATTTTTTTGTATTTTTTATTGCCGAAACCCAAGCTTTAAAACAGTCCGTAGGTAAAGACTCGTGCTAAAAAATACCTTTTGTACGATCGGGCGTAAAATTGCGCTAGCGGAGCTCCGGCAACAACTTTCAGCCGCGGGCTTAAAAGCGATATTTTACGCCCTTAGTACAAAAAAAACTATTTTGTCCAGAGATCGTTGCACTAAGCGCTCTTCCATACCTAACTGCGTTGGGTACCAGCTGTTTTTGCACAGATATGCAGGACCGGCTTAATGTATCTTCCGAAGCACAATTCAAGAGGTTTTACTACTAGACATAAATATTATCTTAATTGTTTAAAAATATTTAAAATATTTAATAACTTGTAAAAAATTTTTGTCAAAATTTCAAAAACTGAACCAAAAGATCACCTTAAAAACCCGAATAAATAAATATTTTGTTTTTGGTTAGTTAACTACATGATTAGCGATTGCTACAATGAATTCGTGTTTTACAGATAGCATATTTAAATTTTGTAGTGTACATATGCATATAATGCATATTTTATGAGTATTTTAAAATATACTGACAGCGCGAAAAAAAAGAACAAGGTTGTATGTGCTAAATGGCTAAATGTAATTCGCTTTGTATAGGATTATTTATTTATATTGTGTATAAAATTGTAAATTAATTTTGAAGGTATGTTTGTTCATTATAAATGCAGACATTTCTGTTTTTGCACCTTCTAAAGACACCATAAGCTAAAAAGCTGTAAATAAACATTTCTCATAAAATAAACCATACATCTTATGGTAATCTTGGACTTGATCTTGAAAGTTGCATTGATGAGTATTTTAATGTCAAATTGACTTTATAAATGGGAACCCCCATTTTTTATTAAGGAATAGAAAGCTATGAACGCATATAGGTATAAATGTAAACAGTGGCGTAACTAGGTCAGCAGGGGCCCTGGGGCAACAACTCAAGTAGGGCCTCAAAAATTGCAAATGTTAAGAAGTAAGAAAAAATATGAAGAGCAAAAAAGAATTTCTTATCTAATAAAAACAACTTTACTAAACATTCTCATATACTGACCGCCCCAAAATATTTTGGGAGCAAAAAAAAATCTTCACCTTCATTCTGCACTGCAATTGTTTTCAGTATTTTAGTACTGTAAGAGGCCCTCCCTGAGCTTGGGGCCCTGGGGCACCATAGTAGCTACGCCACTAAATGTATAAATAAGTTAAGGGCCATTTTTTACCCTGTATAAAAAATGGGACACCGAATGGTCACGTAAAACAATACGACACCCATATATCTAATTGTTTATTTAATTATAATATTTAATTATTGTTAATTTTAAATTATCTTAATTGTCCAGATAACCTCGTGCAAATTAATAAACATACATAAATCACTTGCGTCTATAAAATGCAATAAAATATTTATAAGTTTGTATTTTTAGTTACTACAAATTCCACATACAGCGCTGGTTAAATTGGGGTAAAGTTGCACATTTTAATGCTTTAGAATATTCCGTTTTGAAAAATTTAAAAATTTACAGCCGAAATTAGCCGAAACATTTTTTTTGTAATCTATTTAAAGATATATTTTAAAATAAATGTTACATTGTCATTGCCATTCGTCTTCGAGCCGCCATCACCATCTTTGTATTTTTAAATGGTATTTTTTTTAAATTTAATAAACTTTTATTTTTATTTTTGTTCAGCAACATATTATTACCACTCTTTACATTTTTATGCGATGTTTCAAATTGAAAAGCTCTGTTTCCTAGTTTACCAATTAAAATTATAATATTAACCCGGACGTTTATAACTAAAATAGTAATTTCCATTTTTTTAGGATAAAAAGGTATATAACATAATACTTTAGTAACCAACAGATAATAAAATAAAGCATTTTTCAAGTAGACCGTGTTCATATAGATCTTTATCTAATTTAACAAAATAAAAATCATTCTTCGGTTGCTGCTTTTTATGGTATTTCTCAAGATACCTTGTCAAAGCTGTCAAGTTATTACAAACCGTTAGTATTTGTCTTTTTTCCCCACTAAAAAGTTCCACCCTTACATTAAAGGTTAACCTTTGCGTACTACCCTCAACGTTAAAGTAATTATTTCGTACAGTCAGTAAAATTAAACAATTTTTATTTTTGATTTAAAAAAAAAATTATAATACCTATACTAAATGAACAATAAATAAAAAAATATATATTTATTTTATTATTTATTGCTTAATAAAAGTATAAGTGTGATTTGCTGTTGAATTTAAAATTAAAATTCGCGTTTAATAAGTTTAAAAACAAATAGTGTCTATTTTTTTGTTAACAAAGGTGTACACTAGTGTGGGTACACTTTTTACACATTTACATTCCTTTGCCAATAAACCGTGAAAAATGCATTACACTTTTATCTTCCTTTAAAAAATTGGTGTTCACTGGTGTGAATTAACTGTAAAGTGTAGTTGGTCCTGTTTTGCATATTTTTAACATTAGATTAGCTGAAAATTGTAAATGTGAGGTTATGAAATTGGAATTATTAAAACTGTGAAATTTATAGTTTATAATACAACGCCTCATCTTCAAAACATTCCAAATAATAAAGTGACAACATTTTTTTAATGTAAAAGTAAAAAAACCTGAAAGGAAGACATCATAAATATTACCCTACTAGTAATCAGCTGATTTTTGTTGTAATTTACACTACACCGAAAACCCAAGAAATAGACCTAATGTTTGTTTAAAATAGATTTGATGATGGCCGCCCGTAGACGAAACTTCGCTTCTTAAAACTAATAAATATAAGAGACGTGTTTTTTTAAAAGTAAGATTAAGCATGCGCTCAGTGTAGCTACATCTGCTGGGAAGTCACAGACGCCATTACGAAACCATCCGATCAAGTATACATCTGTTTGCATGATTTAAAAATGCCTTTACTTATTGATAATCTCGCCGACTGCGCGAAGTGGGTGCTGTAATACGGTTTCTCTGTGTTCAAGGCTTCAAATCAGTTGACATTCCATCGCCAAATCAGTGAAGTGGGCGGTAAAAACATTGAGTGATGGAATTGTGCGAAATGGGTTAGGGCCTTTAAAGATGGCCGCACAAACATTTATGATGGAGAACGAAGTGGAACCCCTTCAGTCATTACCGATGATCTACTTCAAAAGTGGACTGTAAAACATATTACATCTTTAAAGGCCCTAATCCAGTTCCGCACCATTTCATCACTAATATAATGTTTTGAACGTACACTTTACTGCTTTGGCAATAAATGATGACTGATTTGAAGCCTTAAACACAGAGAAACGTATTACAGCACACACTTTGGAGTCGGCGGATTTCTCAATAGGAGAAGGTATTTTAAAATCACGCAAACAGATGCAGACTCGATCGGGTGGTTCCGTAATGGCGTCTGTGGCTTCCCAACAGATGTAGCTATACGGCGCGCATGTGCTAAACGGCGACAGCAGCGCTGCAGCGGCGTAATTAAAAAACGGTACTTACTTTAAAAACACACCTCGTATTTTGTAGAGAGGAAAAAGTAGCAATGACAATATAGTCTTAGAAAAAAAGTATTTCGCACAATTTCGTTCATTTTTTCGGATAATTTCAAAACAATTATAGTTTTTTTAATTCTTAATAGGGAATATTGTGACGTAATAAAATAAGCAATTTTTTCCCAAGTTAACCAACCCTGTATCTCTTACCGCTCCCGAGATCGTGATTCTGCGTCACGAACACCCTGTAAGAGAATAGTGGGTCTTTTAAGTTTTAGAATTACTTATAAAGCTTATTTTATTTGTCTTAAAAAAGCAGTTTACCTTGTTTTACTGCCAAGCATACCCCCTTGCAAGCTTTATTGCAGTGCTTTTAGTCATTATCTTTAATTATAGTTGGTAATGTGATGTCTTTGATTATATAACAATTTAATTAAAGGAAAAGTTTATTCCTTTTAAATAAGAGTGAAAATAATTGTACATACGTTTCTAAACATCAAAGAAAGAAATTACCACCTGATAACGTTTTATTTGGATCCTTTACTAGCTGCGAACACGACAATTCAATTATATCGATTATTTATTCATTTAATGAAACTAACAGAAAGGTTGCAAAATGTCTGTGAAAATAGTGTTAGAATTTTAATTCTTTAAATGGACGTTTATAACAACAATAATCCATTAGTAAAACCGTTATGAAAACACTTCTTTTAACGAACACATACAAGTGTGTCTACGTAAGTTGGCGTCATATTATGGAAAAAAAATAATTTTACGAAAAACGTTATTTTAGCAAGCATCAGATATCAAATTGTATAAGTTATCAACAGGGTTTGGCCAAAAATATATTTTTGCTAATATCAAAAATTGTTATAAAGAAAAGATGTTTAGAATGAAAAGTTACTTTTAAATATGCAATTTTGTTTATTTACATTTTTTTTATTATTCTTAAATCACAATATAAAGAATACCTATTTTTTAACTGCAATAGAATTTGGGGTAAGCCTTTTATGCACCAAAAGACATTTTTGACATACAAGAAAAAAATAGTTTTAACCAGTGTCGTCCATGAGAGGTTTAAGTTAAATATTTTTTAATATAAAAATGGTATGCCACTGCATTCTTCTGAAACCAAAATAATTTTTAAAATACCCATTAGGTTTGAAACAAACTTGATTTCTTCACTTTTTTATTAGATGCATAGTTTTCGCGTAAATAAATAAAAACCATTTCATGGCATTGGCATTTCGTATCAAAAATATTAAATTCTACAGTAACAAAAATCACCTTTGCTATTTATTCTTTAATTAGATATGGATTTGACCATGCCAAGAAATGGTTTATCTTTATTTACGCGAAAACCGTGCATCAAATAAAAAAAGTCAGAAGATTAAATTTGTGTCAAACTAAATGGTTAAACCCTTCATGAACGACACTGTTTTTTTCATGTATGTCAAAAAATGTCTCTTGGTGCATAAAAGGCGTCTCTTAAATTTTTTAAAAATATTTAAATTGGTATAAAAGTTATTATAAAAATCCTTTTCCTAATTTTCATTATTGAATTTATATCCGAAGTTTCTCGAATACCTCGGCGGACATCTGTATATTATACACACACAAAATACGAATTTCGAAAATTGGAGAGAGATTGAAATATTTTACAAAAATCCAAATAAGGTCCTATATACTGTGCCAAATACCAAATATTTCAATATCCCTATAACAATTCCTAAAGGCTTTATTAAAAAATAAACAGATTCTAAAGGCTTTATTAAATAAGAGTATACTTTAGTGATAATGAATTTTTAGAATATTGCAATAGCAATGCAATATTATAGTAGAAATTTAATTATTTAACAAATTTTCTTTACTGATAATTGCAAAACTTTTTCTCCATGTACCAAATTATTATAAGATCTGCTTACAGCTTACTTAATTAAATCTTGATAAAGGGGCTTTCAATGAGAGTGATAGCTTTTCAAATAGAGATTTCTCGGTTTCTAATCCATATTTTTTAATTTCTTGGGATTATTATACTTAGTATAGCGTGCAGTTTTATAATGCAGCGTCTGATACCTCTCAATAAGATGGAAGTGATATAATAAAATACCAAAGTGGTAGCTTAGTTTTGGTCGCACTGTACAAAAGTTTTAAAAATGAGTTTAAAGGTAGAGTTAACTCACGTTCACACTTTTTCACAGTGCGGGGTATAAACTGTACAGGGTACCATTGATGGCGACCCAATTCTTGAGTGAATAAACATTAAGTAATCCAAACTGAGCTACCACTTTGGTAATATGTTTTTACTACTTTCAACCTGATACTTGGACGATTGCGACTTGACAGTAAAAAAATCCCTCCACAAAATATAAAGTTAGATAATTTGTTGATTAGAAAATTGATACATTTCAACAGTCATTTTTTTAAGTAGGAAAAAGTTTGGAAAATCCAAATGAGCATGCTTTAAGAGCTAATGTCGTACACGAATTATTTCAATTGAATATTTACATTAGTATATTTGCTCGCTTTTTTACAAAGCCAACGTTTTTAGAAAATCCCAATTTATTAAATTAAGATAAAACAATAAATACTAAGCTGAAATTTTTTATTTAACGGCTTCTTTCCAGTCAAATGAGTACAATAGTTGTAGTTTGTTGATATAACGAGGATAATGGAGTACAAATCATAAAGTTTTAATTTTATTGATAGACACTATGTAATTGATGTGATTGTGAGCTAATGTATTAAAATTCAGAGGCGGCAAAATTAAATAGCCCACGGGCGGCAAATTTGTAAATCCGCCACTGCCGTCATCACTCTATATAAAATTTGGACCTTCTAGTATACTCTAATAAAATTGAAATGTAGGTATATGAGAGCACGATAATTATCGCAGAAAGAAATAGTTTTAAATTCTAAATTTTTTTCTTGGTAACAATTTTTGATATTAGCAAAAATACAACAACTCTTAAGCAATTTTGGCTAAACCTCGTAGATGAATAATACAATTAAATTTCTGATGGTTGCATTTTTTGTAAAAAATAACTTTTTTTTGCAAAATTAATAATACAAAGTTTTCCATACGACGCCAACTTGTATAAAAAAGTCGTAACAAACTTTATATCTTTTATTTTTTATCTTTTAACTTAATCTGTTAAACTAAATAACGGAAGAACTATTTGCTGGTGTTTATTTTTGTTACACCACTTTCAGTCCATTCAATTTCCTTTTTCCATTGCGAAATTAATGTGTTTTTCACGTTGGATATCCACTTATTTTTAGGTCAGCTGTGATTACTGCTATTAAGTTACCTTTTATGTTTATCGGATTTATTATCTTGGGCAGATACGGATTATAAATTGTGTTTTCTATACTGTTAAAATAAAAAGTACATGGCTAACTAATATTTTTGGTTAATTTTTCCCAATACTAGATTCATGTGGATTTAATATCAGTTTATATCATCTATAATAGAACTAAATATTTACTAATAATATTCAATATATTTGCAAAATTTATTAACGTCATTGACCATTCATTGTAAATTTACTGCTGGTAAGTACTAGCAGTAAAAAAGTAAACAAATGATTTGTCGCATTGTAAATTTGGAGATTTAATATACTGTGAAGATCGAAAGTCCGTCATCACTCTAAAATCTAAACCGTTTAGTATGTAATATCCTAAAAAATTAGGAACGATAGTAGGTATATGATTCATTTTGACATGTTAATGACAACTTTAAATGTCAATGTGTTAGCTGCACGTCATATTGGAAAAACTTTTACTAACTACAAAGTGGTGGTACTTTAGTGATTACCTGAAAAGCTAATTTGCTTGGTCAAATTTTTAAAATTAAGACAGTTATATAAGTTTAATAAAATGGTATTTTTAAGATTTTTAGATCTTTTAAAAGATAATAGAATAAACCGGGTGTTTTATTTAAAAAATATACTTTTGTTCTACCCTGTATTGTATTACCAATATCACAACAGTGGCGTAGCTACGTTTTAGAGGCGGAGGGGCGCAGTCTATTTAAAGCGCTTGTATTTTTAAAAACAAAATTTTGTTTTAAGTAACCGCTTAAAAACACAAGATTTTAATTTTATATGAGCTAGAAAATTGATTATAAATTAATTTTTTTTTGGCTAGACGACGTCCCTGCACTTTTTTCTGTAAACAGAACCAGACATTTTTTTCAACGGTAATATGTGACCGCAATAAAAGATTTATTGCTTTTCTTTTTAATATTTCGTTTTATGTTTATAAAATCCAACAATTTTAACAACAAAGTTAAGTCGTCCTTTGTTGATTTTTTTTAAATATATCTAATAATACCTAATTTTAAAAAAATATATTAATTAATTAATTAATAAACTAATGCCTAAACAATACCAATTTTAGAATTAAATATTACTTCTTTAAAAACAAAATATTTTTGACATTTTCTTATGATATTTGGGCTATCAATATAATATTGTCTTTAATTTAAAAAATGTTTAACTTGTGATTGATAAAAATTGCACCATTTTACCGACAAACAAAAGACGTCAGGATAGGTAGGTATTAAAAAAAGTCTAAAATTGGTGTTGTATATTATTAGTAGCTATTGTTTTGTCCTGTGAAAAATATATGATAATCCAAATAGATCTTGTTTTTTTTTAAATTATTATTTCATAGGTAGAGGGGCGCCAAGTTAACGGGCGGAAGGGGCAAATTAAATATTTTTAAAATATCTCCTTTAAGAAAATACCACTATGGGCGTCGCTGGGATTTTCAAATTTAGTTTATCTAAAAACTGAGACATGGGACCCATACCATACCATTGATGCTAAGACGAACACTTTAATAAAGAAAATTTTTATTTTGGAATTTGCGGAAAAAAGTTGATTTTTTGTTTGGCTTTTCCCTAGAAAAAACTAAGTTTTAGAAGTGAATACTATCTATAATGTCTATTTGTATTTTTTCGTGGATTTAATTAAATTTTATAAATTAAATTATCTTACTTTTTCTGATAGTTAGAGACATCTAAAAATCTAGCTAAAAAAATTGCGTGAAAGTATTTTAACTGGCAATAGTTTTTAAAAAATACGGATAATTTTTTAAATTTGGTGTGAGTCCCATGTCACAGTTTTTAAATAAAATAATTTGAAAATCCTGGCGACGCGTCGCTGACGTCCAGGAATACCATATTAATTAAATCCATCTCTATAAGTTTCGGAAATATGACCATATAAATATGATATTTAGGTGATTATTAAACTATTGCAGTTTTGGTAGGTAAGGGCATTGACTTTATATTCTAGGGTTATGAGAAAAACTTGCCAGAAGCTTTAAAATGGTGTTATCATAAGACCCTCCTTGCCATTTTTTTTCCAATATGGCCCTAAACCTTAACGTTGACATTTAAAGTTATTAAATATGTCAAAAAATGTAGACCTTGCCCCAGCCCTAACCACTTTTGCGTAGCGTATTTAGATCTGTGACTTTGCTCATATACCTACTATTGGCTTTTAAAATTAAGCAATTTGGCAACGTTGTTAGCGCCTTCACCAGAATAATTTTAAACCATCTTAGTGCAAATTGACATTTCATAGTCAAGTTTTGCTCATTATTGTTGTAGTATTTTTAAATATTTTTTATGATATTAAAAGAGATAAAAATAAAAGGAAAAAAAGTTAGCAAAAAATCATAATGTAAACAAACCCTTTTCTCATGCCCTTTTTTAGGTTTTATGGCATGACAGATACGAAATAAGAGGTTTTTTCAGTATTATTTTTTTACAACCAAATATTTTCATTAATTGTGTGACACGTTACACAATAGTATATTGTGTAACGTGTCACACACACCTGTGTGTATAGTAACATTTTAATTATTTGATATCGGTATAATATATTACTAGGGTATCACATTATCTTGTATTGTTGATTGATTTTGACAAACGTCAAACCTCATCAGTGAATATTAAGAGCATAGCCTAGCGACGTCTTCTACCCACAAGCACAATGTATTTTGAAAGAAAGAAAACGTAGGGGGAATATGTGTCTACATAAATTTCTGTTGGATCTGAGAAAATACAGGGTGTCCATTAATTCAACCAACAAACGTTGAGGGTTAATTCTACAATAAAAAAAAAGAATAAAACTTTATATAAACATATTATGTCCTAAACGTCTTAGTTTTTGAACAACAGGTTATTAAAAATTTAACAAAAATATCGTTTTTTATAATAAGTTTTATACCAATTTAAATATTTTTAAAAATTTTAAAAGACGCCTCCTCTACATTGAAAAACATTTTTTGACATACAAAAAAAAATGTTTTTTAGTGTCGTTCGTAAGCGGTTTAGGATAAATATTTTTTAAGAGAAAAATGGTACGCCACTGCCTTTTTTTAAATAGAAATATTTTTTTAATTTTCCGTTTCGTTTAAAATAAATTTGATCTCTTTGCCTCTTTTTATTAGATGTACGGAACTCGCGTAAATACATTGAAACCATTTCTCGACATGGTCAAATCCCTACCGAATTAAAGAATAAATAACAAAGGTTATATTTTACTGTAGAGTTTGATATTAGAAATACGAAATGACCACGCCAAAAAATGGTTTCTATTTGTTTACGCGAAAACCGTACATCTAATAAAAAAGTCAAAAAATCAAATTTGTTCTTAACTCAATGGAAATTTAAAAAGAAATTATTTTAAATATATGAATTGGTATAAAGGTTATTATGAAGAAACAATATATTTTTTTGTCGGTTGAGGTACTGGACACCCTGTGTACTGTTACGTAAGCCTGAATTAGAGCTTTATTAAAAAATACTTTGCTTCTATTGCTTACATATTCACAAGACAAAATGTGACCATTCTTGAAGTTGTTTTTAGCTGTGTGCTTAACTGGTTAAAACCAAAGTGCATGGTAAGATCATTAATACAACTACTAAATGCTATGTCTTGTTTTGTCTTTATTCCCGGTATAGTTAATAAGTTCTTTGAAATGCATCTTAAAATATTTTAAGCTTTACCTGATGTGTGGCTAGTCTCTAGTAGAGATAAAGACATTATTTTTATATCAGGTTCATAACGTGTACAATTTTTTTATCTAACCGCTAACTATGAAAAGTTTCTAGTTCAATAGGTCTCCAGAGTTTTACAGATATGCTTTTTAATGAGACAAGTATACTATAAGTAGTAACAATGAGAATATAAAGTTCCCTATTACCATACACAAATCTTAGTTTTAAATTCTTATAAAAGTGTAAAGCATTTATTTAAAAAAATAAATAAAATTTAAGTAGGTTACCATTACTTGGTATTCAGGGTTTTACAACTTATCGGACAAACTTTAAGGTCTAATTCTACAATAAAACACATGAAAAAAACTTTATATGAATAAACAGTGTGTCTGCCTTTCTCTACATATGGAAAACTTTTTTCAATAACGAGGTATCTCAAAAAATATGAATTTTGTTCAAAAGAATATCCCTAATTTTTGAAAATATCGACAATTATTATTAAGGAAAAATGTTTAGAAATAAAAATATCTCCTAAATATACAAACCCGTTCATTTACAAGAAAAAAGTTTTTCTTTAATTTTGTATGCGATAACAAGCGTCTCTGTGACTTTTCAATAATTTGACTGTTCTTTAGCTTTCTTAAGATATTACATTTCAAAATAAGTAGACAAATTTTTATATTCATCGTTTTATCATAAAAAACATAAAAAAAATTTTATGCAAATACATAGGTTTGCATATTTAAAAGTTATTATCATTTCTAAACATATTTCCTTAATAATAATTTTCTATATTTTTAAAAATAAGGGTATTTGTCTCTTGAACAAAATTTATATTTTAAAGATACCTCGTATACTACTGAATAAAAATTATATCTAATGATTTTTTTAGGTTTTGGACCATGCAGACCTTTTTCTAAGGAATAACCTTTACGTAAAATTAATAATAAAAAGTTTTCAATATGTAGAGATCTTAGGCGGACACGTTGTATGTCCTAAACGTCTTAATTTTTAAACTACAGGGTGTAAAAAAATAAAAAAAATATTGTGTAACTTTTACACCAATTTAGATATTTCTAAAAATTTGAGGAACGCCTCTTATGCACCAACAAGACATTTTTTGGCATACAAGAAAAAAAATTTTTTTGTTATTTGATGCACGGTTTTCGCGTAAATAAATAAAAACTATTTCTCTACATGGTCAAATCCGTATATAATAAAAGAATAAATATCAAAGGTGACTTTTTAGTGTAGAGTTTAATATTATCGATACGAAATGATTACGCAAAAACCGTGCATCAAATAAAAAAGTCGAGAGATCAAATTTGTTTCATACCCAATGGAAATGTTAAAAATTATTTTTATTTCGACAAAATGCAGTGGCGTACCATTTTCTTATTAAAAAATATAACTTAAACCTATCATGGACAACACACACAAAAAATAAAATTCTTGCAAATAGAATATGGATTTTATTAAAAATTTATTTTTAACTTAAAACAAATTTTCTTAAGGCAAAACAATAATTTTTTCAAGAAATTACATTATTTTCATATTAAATAATATTATTCTTACCATGTATTCTTCAAACAAGTATATGTTATTAAAATAAGACACAATTTGTCTAAAATTAAGAATATTATGATAATTGATATTTCAGAAAACCTATTCTCTACTTAAAACATAATTTTACTTTGTAATAAAATTCTTGTTAATTTAATATTATTTTTGTTAAAGACAATAGCTTTTTTAAAAGAAAACTAAAAAATATAATTATTTTACAGTCAAAGCAATTTATATTTATTTCTTTCACTTAAGAAAATATAGGTTTTGTACTATTAAATCAAAATATTATTTTCTTGGTTACCATAATTAGGTACCAAAGGTATTTTCCTTATTCATTTTTGCAAAAAACGTTGCCCAGGGAGGTGCGTATCGCCGAACCAAGACACAAAAAACGCTTCCTTTTACACTGCAAGATTATAAGTTTAAAAAATTGTACCAAGGAGATAAAGAAAGGTTGACTAGATAGCCTAAAAAAGATGGCTGCAGGCCGACGACGATTTTGAGGAAAACTTCGGCACCACCATGGCCTAAGTGCTGGAAAATAACGAACACAATATAAATGGTAATAAACTTGACAGAAAGGAGGAGTGGGCTCAGAAGAAACCAACCAAGTTAGATTAGTGCGATCCTGCTTGTAGAAATGGAGAAAAACGCGTCGTCCCTCAGGCGCGTTATACTACCGGATTTGGATTTAAAAAGTAAGTCAGACGATTTTTTAAAGCTTTTGTTCTAATAAAAAATATTTTAATAAACTGTAAAACATATTTTTTTTTAATTCTTTTTAGTTGGTTAACCTCAATTTTTACAGAAAATCATAATAAATAGAAATTGTTTTGTTATACACTTTTAAGTACTTTTTGCTATTTAATTAGGTAGTCTCAAAAATTTTATATTTTAAAGTCTTGATTTTGCAGTTATGAACCACCATTTAAATCCTACAAAAATTTTTGTAATAGCTTTTAGCATTTCGGATAAAGCAAAAATTTTATGAAGAATAACTTGTTTTCCAAATATTAAAAATATTTTTTACAGGTATACTCAATTTCACATTGTAGTTTTATGGGGTAGTTGGATCACCGTGCTGAAAAATATCGAAAGTAAAGCTACTATCGTGTCGTGACTATCGGGAACTTCCGTGAAATCTTCACAAAGAAAGTAGTGAAGAATATACTGGATATGCCGGATGCAGAGCACCAAAAACTCTTGTTTTTATTAACATCAGAGCTGTACCAGGAGATTTCCATTAATAGGATCCTGGACGCCTCAGCAGGGTTGGCTCTAAGAGACGTCCAGAAGGTCTAACATAACATCATAAAAATATTATACTATTAAAAGCTTTGTTTTGTACTCTAACAATGATATTTGTGAATAATAAAATTTTTATAACAATCTTTTGTTTTAAATGAAAACTAAGTAGTTTTATTTGAAGAAAGTATTTAATTATGATATTCTTTAACCAAGACAACCCTAATATATTCTTGGCCAGAGAAATGTATTCTTAACTTAGGTTTTAATTTGTTTTTGCCGAAGAAAAGATATGTTTAAATTGATCGCTTGACAAGAATATATTTTCTCCAATAAAATTAGTGCTTCTCTTCGCTAGATAATTGCGTCGACAAAAAAATATCTACAAAGAAATCGTTAATATTCTTAACTTAAAAAATTATGTTTATATAACTGAATCTACCTTTATGCTTGTGCTAAAATAATGTTTGTAAGAGTATCATTTACTGATAAGAAGAATATATTCTTTCCATTATATACAACTCCACAACGTGTCTTGAGTCAAAGCAAAATTGTTTTAAGTTAGGATATTCTTTGTTTGTGTGGCACTAGTATTTTTTTGTATGCCAAAAAATATCTTTTTGCTGCATAGGAGGTCTCCCTAAATTTTTTAAAAATATGTATTTAAATTGGTATAGAAGTAATTATGAAAAAACAATATTCACCGTTATCACAAACACCATATAGTTCAAAAACGTTTTTTTCATAAGTTTCATTATAGATTTAGCCCTTAAAGTTTGTCAAATAAGTTGTAAAATACCCTGTATAGTCGTAACTTTTAATGCCAAGTTACTTTTTTAAAACTTTTTTTTTTAAATACGGGCACTTTACTCCTAAAATGTTTTTAATCTCTTTGACCTATCCTGTATATCATTGAACTTTTTTTAATAATTTATAACTAAAAAAAAGTATTTAATATGTTAACACATAAAAATAAATATATAATCTTAATTCTTCATGTCCAATAACCCCTGGATTCCACTTTCTTACAATGTTCAAAACGCATCAGAAATTATTAAATTATTATTTTTTTACTTTAACACCCTGTATCTTTCTTACTATTAACTTTAAAATAGAAGGGTGTTTAAATATTATTAGTTAGGTGACACCCTGTATAGCAGCTAGGCACAACAGAAACCCATATGCCAGTGTTAGACCTAGTAGTTGTATCATCATCACATTATATTATACTCTTAATTAGTTTACCAGAAACCATATTAAGAGGATTTTAACCTTTCACCTTCCTATGCTGACTAAAAAATTTAAATTAAATTTAAAAATTATGCAGGAAATGGCTAAAGTAAAAGTAAACTAATTCTACTATATAATTTAATACTTTACTTTCAAAGGTTTCCTGTATAGTAAAAGCTTTTTCGTTACTAAATAGTATTTATGATTTGGGCTACCAAAAACATTAAATATAATTATTATCTAATAAGGAAAAATGTTAAACTTATTATCACATTAATAACATAAACTTAGTTGTATCAAAGAAGATACTAGCTTGCCAGTTATTTTGTGCTTGTATTAACTAATTGTTTTAACATAATACCTAAATTAAGCATAAGGTTTGCCTTAAATGAGGAATTATTTACTCATTACATTACAAACTCTCATCAATTTCAGGCAATGAACCAATTCTAAAACGGTATTTACCAATCAGTTATGTTGACATTTAATTCATGTATTATACGTCAAAGTTGTCACCAATTATTACCGCGGTTATAATTGGTTGAACGCCTAAAATTAATGTCTGTGTCCTGCGACGCGACGCGACAAATGTCCTGCTTGGGGATGTTTTTTATACTTAAAAATACGTTTTTACTTTAGCCCCTCGTTTAAGGGACTAAAGTAAATAGTGACATAAATAAGTGTTGTGATATTATTTTGTCAGCTGGTTTTTGATAAATTGCCATAAAATTCTTATTTTTGGGTTAGTGAAAAGTACTGCAACTCTTAGATATATTTTAAACTGCTGAGCTACATTTACCAAATTTAGTATCTGGAAGATATCAAGCATGAAGAATTTAATAGGTATATCGGTACCAGTTGTCGAATTTCTGAATTTTGTGGTACACCTATCTTTTCTGTTTTTTTTTTAATAAAAAGCCCCAATTCTTTTTATTGCAATGAATTGCGCAGACCAAATTTATTACGTACGAAAGAATATTAAAAAACCAAATTATCCCCAAAGTAAATGGGTATTTTAAAAATTATATTGATTTAAAGAAAAAGCAGTGGCGTACTATTCTTTCCTTCAAATTCAATTTAAATCTTGTTTAAACGCCACTAATAAAAATTATTAAAAAACTTTTACAGCAAAAATATAATGTAATGGTGAAAAGAAGTGTACCAAATTTTGTGGTAATATCTGAAGTACCTAGCATTTTTTTCTTAAAACTTAAGACCCTGAATATCGGAAAAAAGCATATTTCGGGAATAATTATATTTGAAAAATTTTCTTATTTTCTTGCATTTTGTACAGTGTTAAAAGGAAAGTACAAACTTAAAAATAAATTTACATTTAAAAATATTATTATTTACAATTGTTTTTAAATAAATAATTACATATTCTGGTTGTATATTTAATTATAATACAAATACAAATAGGTTCTTAATCAATTATTTTAAACAAAACGTTTTTATTGACGCCAGAAAGGCCATATTATTTATGTTTTACCATAATGAACCAATATTTAACTAAAAATTCTACTAAAACCTAGTAGACAAGGCATAAACAAATAAATTATTGCACTAGTCATTTGCTGTCTGAACTTTGTTAACAAATTCATTGGGTTTTTAACCTTTTGCGTAAAAATGTACACCGACCATGAATTTTTTAAATACATGCGTTTAATACTTCGATGAGTTGCTGTTGGAATAAATGATATCAAATACATGGAAAGTTTTACTCTCAAAATTTAGGTAGAAGTAGGCTTTCAAATTTTAAATTTGGCAACTCTTGTCGGTAGGGTATTCGGCTAAATTATTTTTACATTTCTTTTATATCTTTGAACAATCCACAAAGGCTAAAAGCCTTAATACAAATGTATCTTAGGTGCCTTAGATGAGGTAAAAGCAAGTTCGGGCACTGGTTACACAGGAAGTTTATGTCAACTTCCTCATTTTAAATGGAATACTCTGTATGTAAAGGGTGTACCATTCAAAATAGGAAAGTTAACATTAACTTCCAGTATAATTAAAAGTGAAAATATTTTAATTGCATGCCTTACTGGTCTTCTAATGTTGACAAGTTTTTAAAAATTTCCAAAGCCTATTTTTATAAAATTGATCTCAGTTTGTCGTGGGACACTCTGTATATGTTATTTTGTATGCTGTTTTTTGATATCGGTTTACTTCCAATTTGTATTAAATTAAATAGTAATATTAATTTTCTTGTCTGGTTAGTTCTGGCTCATTTTGGATGCAAAATTGACAATAAAAATAATGTTTAAAAACTAAAACTGATTTAAAGCAAAGCGATGTTGAATATAGAATAAAAGATTTTTAAAAGAGGGTGCTCAATCATCCTCCTATTTCTTAAATAAAAGGTGATAGTGCTTGACACCAGGCTACGCGATAACAGTACTTTCAGTGTTACCCTTTTACGAACATTTGAGCCAACCTTAATATACCCAGCCATATAAAAGTTAAAGGAAGGGGGTTAAACTTTTAAAAACTTCACTGCATATAAGTATATTATTCATTTCTTTTAAGACATGTTATGCTTATTTGTTATTAGAACTAAACTACCAAATTATGGTAGGTACATATGTATCTTGCTTTTAATTATTATCAGACATGAAACATTAAAAACCAATGTCAGATAATTGCTTTTTTTTTTTTTATCTTTGGACAAACCACGAAGGCTAAAAGCCTAAATACTAACGTACCGTGGGTGTCTTGTGCTTGTTTACAACTTCTTATTTTATTAACTTATTTTTTTTCTTTCAATATTAACAGCAAATATAGGTGGCGTATAATATTTATTACAAAAAGTGCCCGACTATTTAATCTATTAAAATTTAGTAAAATATTTTAATAGCTAATTATTGTTTATTGTTAAATTTATGTTTTTATTACGCGCTATAAATATTTAATAATACAAGAAATAACAGTATACTTATGTACAACATTTTCTATGCATATGAATAAAAGTAAAAACTAAATTACTTTAAATGTAATAATAATATTAAAAGAAATTATTTAACAATATTTTAACAAAAAATTGGGTAATAAATTAAACAAGTTTAATTTTTAACTTTTAAAAAATAAAATGTTTTTTTAATGTCTTATTCAGCAGTAAAAAATGTATGTCTGGAACATTTTCTTATAATTTTAGGTCAATTACATTTTATAGAAAATATTGTTCTTGACTAACTTAAAAAGATTGAATGATATATTTTATTATGTACAAATCAAAAACAAATAGAGATAATATAGTTGTTTAGGCCTTATAAACATCTTATATTAAAGGTATTTTAGAGGATGTCCAGTACTTTACCAAAAACTATGAGGAGTGATAATACAATAAAAAATTAGAAAAAACTTTTAATAAACATATGCCCTAAACGTCTTACTTTTTGTACTACGGGGTGTTTTAAAAAAATATTGCTTTTTTATAATACCTTTTATACCAATTTAGGTATTTTTAAAAAATTGAGAAACCTGCTCTATGCATCAAAAGACTTTTTCTTAACATAAAAAAACTATACCAGTGTCGTCCGTGAAAGGTTAAGAGTGAATATGTCTTGAGAAAAAACTTATACTTTCCTGCCTTCTCTTAAATAAAAATATTGTTGTTGTGTTTTCGTTTAATTGAGAACAAATTTAATTTCTTAACTTTTTTAATTAACGTACAGTTTTCCCGTAAATAAATACTACTCATTTCTTGGCATGGCTATTAATTGTCTTATTCTACAATAATTAGTAATATTATCTTTCTAATTTATTTTATTGAAAAAAAAAATATTTTTAAGGAGAAAAATTGGTTAATACACCAGTTGTTGCTACATTTATTTCATACAAGACGGAAGTGTGAAAACAACAAATTATTTGACAAACTTCATTGAAGCAAATATCAAGGTTACCAACTAAGGGGATTATTTCCTCACAAAGGTAAAAAACATTACACACCAATAAAATAACTATAAATAACTTAAAGCTAAGCGCTGTCCTTACAATCTTTAAATACACAGAAGTTAAATAAACACACAACAAAATACGCCGCCACCCACGATAAATTTGAGGTTAAGTAGTTGCTAACGCTAACTGTTAATTTTGAATCCGTGAGGTTGGTAATTCTGCGTTAAATATTTGAAGAAAAATAGGACGTGTTCGAATTCTTTAAAAAAATTTGACAAGGCGACCTTGAATTTCTTTGATATCCAGTTTTCTGTTTTACATTATCAAATTTCTTCAAGGTGAACTTGGTCCAGCTTATTTGACAAGAAGTTTGATAAGTTAAAACCAGCGTTTTACCAAAAATGGGCCGAGCTATTTGTTAGCCCTTCTTAATTTTAGGCAGTTGAACCGAAATTTCCCATGTTTTTTATAGATACAAATTCTATAGTAGAAGTCAGCTATGAAAAAGCCAGAGGCGTCATAGAAATAAAGACGGCAATTACCTATTTCTTTCTAACCGCGTCGTTTAAATAGTGTGCGAGCAACAAAAAGGAGAATAATTTCTAAGTAAGACAGAACACGACGAACTGATGACCGCGTAGCTTTTTCTTAGCTGAATCCTACTATATTCATTTTTGAAGGTTTACATATTTTATGGTTTATGATGACGTAATCTTATGACTACGATAAATCCCTTGTTAAAAGATATCGTCCAAGTATAAAGAGGGAAAATACCAGTGGCGGCGCGTGCCTTGCAAAAGTGGGGGCCCAAAAAATAAGAAAAATGGAAGCGAACCAAACCCACCAAAGTACATAAATAATTTACTGACAGATTTAGTATGTACTAAAAACACAAAAATAAGAATATCAACTCCTATTTTATTTTATTAAAATATTAACAAACAAAAACAAAACAGGGATATATACACATACATGTGTGTCCCAGGATAGGCGTTAAAAGAGGACAAATTTTAAAATTTTTAAACATTCTTTTGGGAAAACTGGTCGCATGGTCCAATACTAATAAATAGAAAATTTTACTCCAGTTACTAATATACAGGGAGAGTTATAACTACAAACATGAAAAATGACTAGAAGAAAAGTACCTTTATTTTTAAAAATATGACAAAATTGTATAAGTAAATGTTGTAGAGAGTTAAATTTTATGTCAAAATTTAAAGTAAAAAGACTAAAGTAAAAAAATAATTGTCAATTTTTTACATTGTTTTAACAGGTTTTAAAATACTTGGCTTAAGGCAGCGAATTTTTCAAGAATATTTAAAATAATTAAATTTTATGTTTCATTTTGCTTCCTCCTGCCCATTTTTCAAGTTGTATTGCGTAATGTAAAAAATTGACAATTACATTTTTTTACTCTCATGCTTTAACTTTAAATTTTAACATAAAATTCAATTCTCTACAGCATTTTCTTATACCATTTTGTTCTATTTTTAAAAATAAAAGTAGTTTACTCCCAGGCATGTTTCATATTTTTAGTTTTAACCTGCCCTGTATATTTTTGCCAATCGAAAATGCTAATATATACTTTCATCTATTTAATTTATTATTAGCTGGATACCAAAATTAATTATTCTTATTTCTAATAATATTTTGCACTGGTAATAAACTATTACTTAATGTCCAACAAAGTGGGTGGGCCCGGCCCCTCCTTGCCCCCACCGACGCGCTGCCGCTGGAAAGTATATATTTTATGGTTTATGGTATTATCTAAAGATTGCTATGTAACCCTTGTAGAAAAAATGGTCAAACTATAAAAAGAAAAATACGAAATTACTTTTACATGGTTCTTAAGGATATAATACAATACTTGTTTGGGGTTCTCCCAAATAATCAAGGTCTAGACATATGTATCTAGCCGGCTTACAACAAATTGTTCTTAAAAATAGAAGACGTCTCCAAAGTTTTTAAAAGTGTTTGACTCCCCGTAGTTTAAAAACCAAGATGTTTAGGACATATGTGTATATGAAATATTGTTCTTATTTTTTATTTTATAAATACCCGTCAAAGATTTTCGTTAGATTTACTTGACACCCTATATACTATATACTTACATATTATTATATTTAAGTAAGAAAATAAAAACAAATTCCCTATTTTCATTATTGTTATAAGCCATATTTAAAAAACGCAACTAATACACACTATTTAAAAAAACAATAGGTAGATGCTTTAAAAGCAATTAAAGTTCATATAAGGCTTACTTAACTGTAAGTAATTGTGCTAGTTTGTCTTCTTGAAGAATTCTATTCGCCTTAAAAGGAACACTTTAAGAAAAAGAAAAAAATTGTCCTGGATTTTTTAAATTAATTGACTTTTAACCAAATCTATTTATTATTAGAATAAACCAATGCCTAATATAAAGTGACCTATTAAAATATATTTAGGTACAAACTTAGTTTTAAATTTTAACGTCAATATAGTTTTTGTTTTCACTGTGAATAAATGAAACAATAAAACAGAAATGATCGTCTTAAGTAAACTACCAAGTGTTAAGTGTCCAACAGTTAACACGATATAAACATTAAGACCAACAGAATAAACTTCATTTTAATATACCAAAATTACCATGTGGAAATATGTTTTAACTTCTTTACTCCTTAACTCGACTAAACAAAATTATTTAAAAAATTGCAGGAGGAGTCTTGAAACCACAACATGACATCACACCCCAAATTTGTATCTAAAAATTATCATAATAAGACTGACCATATGCTGATTAATCATAAGTTCATCGGCATGGAATTGAACGGATTAATTAATTTGGTGTTCATCGAAAGAGACAATAAGTGGAAAAGCGTTTGCAACCTTTTAATGTAAAAAATAGGTTTAAATTTGAATGTTTTTGTTCTCTTATATACAGGGTGTCCAATAACTCTACCGACAAACGTTAAGTGGTGACTTTATAATAAAAAATAAGAAAAAAATATTCCTATGAACATATGTATGTCCTAACCGTGTTAGTTTTAAACTACGAAGCGTTAATTTTTAAAAAAAAAATATTGTTTTTATGTAATAATATATCTTTTCAAAGAATTTAAATATTTTTAATTTTATGCAGAGGTCTATGCATCAATGCCACAACCTTTGTAACCAAACATTTTAATATTTAAACATACCTAATGGCAAATATGGGCATTTAATGATGATGGGTCCCCCCAGGGCCGAGTGTGGAATTAAAAAAGTGGGGACACTTTTTTGTCTCTTTAAAATTTTGTGGAAGAAGGGAAAAAAGATGGATCAAGTCTTTTATAAATAAAAAAAACAATAAAAAGAGCCGAGGACTTTTTTTTGCTCTTCAAAAAATTTCTACATCCCACCTACCTTAAAAATTTTATTTTTATTTCTGCCGCCTCAGTCACTTTTCCTCGGCCTGTACCATACCAGAAAAAAAATCCTCCAGTGTCGTTCTTGAGGGGTTAAGGCTTAATTTTTTTTTCGTTTAATTTAAGAGAAATTTGATTTTTTGACTTAATTTTATTAATTATGCATATGTACATATAATTGCATTCTAAGCATAGTCATTTGACTCACTTGCATATCCAATTTAACAATAATTACGAGAATAATTAGTACCATCTTTTTATTCATTTTTGGGAGCAAATTAATTTCATTATAAGTGTTTCAACTTTTAGTTTACATACTGATTGGTAAAGCAAACTAAGTGATAATCTGTACTTTTAACATGTCTACCCTTTACTAAATAGTGCACAATTAGATATACAGGTTCAGTTAAATAACATAACATATAGGCAATGTGAGGAAAAAAGACAATCTAACTAAATCCCGGCATGTAAACATGCGTGACTAATAGTGCTTGTTTTGTTATTCTATTGCTTGCCGATGAACCAAACAGCGTTGCTCATATTGTATAGCGATATGACCATGCCGAGAATTCTTGGTATTGATTTACGCAAAAATCATCCATTTAATAAAAAAAGTCAATACTTGTTTAAGGCTAAATAGAAATAAACAAAATTGCATATTTAGGGGTAATGTTAAATTATAAACATCTTTTCCATATGACAATTTTTGATATAAGCAAAAATACAGGTACCTACTTTACTCTTAGACAAAAATTACATTTTTGGTCAATCCTCTAGGATAACTGATACAATTTGATATATGATGGTTGCTTTTTAGGTTTTGAATTGTGCAGAACTTTTATAAAGAGTAACTTTTTTAATAAAAAGAATAATATAAAATTTTCCCATATGACCCAAACGTAGACACACTGTATAGAGCCTATACAGGGGAAACCTTTATAAGGGACGTTTTCTTTTATCCTTTTTGGTTATAGTTAAAAGTAGGTGGTAAAATATCAATAGAAATCCTGTACGTCTTTGATTTTTAAATTTTCAAATTTTAGAAAGTCCAATTTTTTCGCTCAATTTACGTCCAGCTAACTTCTATAATCAAAGAACATTTTTGCTGATTGGGAGGTTCAAATTAAGTTTTGTCATCAGGGCACCCTATATAAGTAGATATTTACAAAATGTACCCCAAATGTATTTAGCTATTCTCAAGTACATAAGCACTTACCAGTTTTAATATATCCGATTCCTACTTAAAATATTTGTTTACACTAATAGTATATCCAAAAATTCTTCAAGGATTCATTAATATCACCACTTACTTAACATACACACAAAGCTTATATCACAATAGACCGTTGGTTTAATAAAATCAAAAATTTAAATGTCAGTTAACATTTAAAAATACGAGTCGAAAAACGCGCCTTTTTTCGCGACGCGGTGTTGAGGCGTCACGGTTGGGCGCTCGCACGTGCGTCGCCCTATACCGGCCGAAATCACCGTTGAAATGTCACAGAACGTGTATGTTTTCTGCGACCGCAGCACAAGACCTCTAATGTTTTGTTCACAAAACCTACAAAACCGGCATCTAGCAGGAGAACCGAAGACAGCGAGACGTTGTTGGCGGTTCCTGCTGGCCCGGTGCAGGAGTAAAAGGTCGTCAGTGGCAGCGATGATAGGGTAATGACCTAACTCTTAAATAGTTTTTTAGAAACTTAATTTTTACACTTTGACGTGATTTTAATTTTTTTTTTCACGATTGTTCTAAATAAGTTACGAATTATTAAAAATATAATAATAATAAATTTGTCCTCTTTACTTTAAACTTAACCCGTCCACCAAACCAGCCAAAGTGTTTGGTAAACTTAACATGGAAAAAGTTTATTTTTTTAAAGTTATCCACTAATGAACGGTTTATATTAACACATGATAATTCTTGTTGCAAATTAAGAGAAAAGTACCTTTATTTTTTTAAATATTACAAAATTTTATAAGTTAATGTTGTAGAGAATAAAATTTTATGTCAAAATTCCAAGTTTAAGAATAAGAGCAAAAAATATTTTTTTGTTAATTTTTTGCATTAGGATTAAAATTATATTTTTTAAATTTTACTTCCTTGTGACCATTATTTAAGTTGTAATGCATAATGTAAAAAATTGCCAATAACATTTTTTTACTTTCACGTTTTAACTTTACAATTAGACATAAAATTTTATTCCCTACAACATTTACTCATACAATGTTGTTCTATTTTTAAAATAAAAGTAGTTAACTCTTCATATTTTCACTTATACCTTGCCTGGTATTAATACATATCGGAGTAAAATTTTGGATTTATTAGTTTTTGGATCATGCGAACACTTTCTCCAAAATTACGTTTTAACATTCAAAAATGTTGGCTCTAATTGTCCTCTTATATACACCTATCCTGTACCAACTATTTAGAACTATCGTTAAAAAATAAAACACGTCCTAAGTAAGGACCAACCTAATGTTCACGGATGAACTTTATAAAAACACAAAGATGTCAAAAAATCTCTAAAAAAGTCGCGTATGGCAAATGCTTTTGCTTTTTAGAAAAATAAAATTCTTGTTGTGAAACATGTTTTGTCTTGTACAGGGACTACAAAAACTACAAAAATGTGAAAATAGACCAAGAGAAAACTGCCTCTGTTTTTATTGTTTTAACAAAGTGTTCGTTAATAAGATTTTTACAAATTAAATGGGCATTCAATATCTTAAAGTCTCAGTTAGAACAACATAGTTTTAATTCCAATGAGCATTTTAATACTTTTCCATACCGCCTATTTGCAATAACGTCATAATTTGAAAATTGCGATCATATACTTATATAATTAAGAGGTAAAGTTTGTAACTTTGTTTGTTTGTTTGTTTCTAGGGGCTAATCTTCTGAAATACTGAACCTGATCATAAAAATTATTTCCTAATTAGGATCAGGAGTGCTATGGGCTATATTTGATTAGGATTGAACAAAAAGTTTTTAGAAAAATAAAATTAACGCCAAACGAAGTGGGTACAGGTCCGCTAATTATAAATAAAGAGCAAGTTTTGTTTAAGCAAAGTCACGATTTGACAGAAAAATGCAACAACATTATTGTAATAAATACATCTTCCAAAAACTCTTAAGTTTTTGAGTTAAGACGTTGTTGCAGCAAATGGGCGATATGTTAACAATAGTATTAAAAAAATAAAATAAATGTACTTATTTTGACGTTAAAAACAACAACCAAACCTGACCATTTTAAAAAGGAAAATTATCTAATATAAATAAACTCTTTTCATTTAATGAAGCCGGTTAACCAATCGCATTTATTGTACCAACTAATAATAAATCTTCGATTTTGTCGATTATTTAGCTAACGCTTTAATTGAAATTAAATTTGGTTGCTGCCTTGTCAACGTTTTAATAATATAAAATTTATTATCATAAGATAAAGAATTAAAATTATTTGTCAGCAACTAATCGACTATATAGTCAGATTTTTAATTTCGTCCAACTTATTCATAATAAATTAAAAAGAAAACACTTTAAAAACACATAAAAATTATTACCAAAACACACTGCTATACTGCCTGTTTTATAGGCAAATATTACCAAGAAACAGTAAAACGATTTACCGAAATATTTTTATTAGTCTCGGCCCGTCATGCCATTCGGAATAACTAAATCAAAACAAAACAAACACACAAGTGACCCACTAACAAAGACCAACTGAGGCAAGCCTCGTCCGGTCGTTTGTCTCTGCTTAATCGGGCTCGCGAAGCTGTAGTTTTTAAAGCGGCTGGTAGTATCGGCCGGAGGCTTGCCTTCCTTGGTACGTCTGGCGTTTATTATTTTGGGTTAATGGTTTCTTCGTTATTCAAATTTTCGCGGTTCGTGGGTGGTTTAATGCAATGTGGTAGGTAGTGATAGTGTTAATTTGGGCACAAACCGTCAAACCGAAATAATAAATGCAATCATATAACGGACATACGTACCAAGGAAGGCAAGACTCCGGCGGATACTACCGACCGCTTTCAAAAACACAGCTTCTCGAGCCCGATCAAGCAGAAACAAACATCCCGCTTTTTAATTTTCGTCGTTTAAATTAAACCCCTGGACGAGGCTAGCCTCAGTTGGTCTTGGTTAGTGCTCCTGCCATTTATGTGTTTGTTTTTGTTTTGATTTACCCAGTTATTGTGAATGGCGTGACACAAAACACAGCTTCTCGAGCCCGATCAAGCAGAAACAAACATCCCGCTTTTTAATTTTCGTCGTTTAAATTAAACCCCTGGACGAGGCTAGCCTCAGTTGGTCTTCGTTAGTGCTCCTGCCATTTATGTGTTTGTTTTTGTTTTGATTTACCCAGTTATTGTGAATGGCGTGACGGGCCGAGACTGAACAATATTTCGGTAAATCGTTTTACTGTTTCTTGGTAATATTTGTGTATGAAACAGACAGTATAACAGTATTTTTTGGTAATATTTTTAATGTGTTTATAAAGTTTTTTCTTTCAAGGTATTTTCGGTAAGATTTTTTTCAATTCATTATGGATAAGTTTGACGAAATTAAAAAATCTGACGATACAGTCGATTGGTTGCTGACACTAATTTTTTATTTTTTTATCTTATGATATTAAATTTTACAATATTAAAACTCTGGAAACGCCTTAACAATATTTGATTTCAATTAAAGCGTCAGATAAATAATCGACAAAATCAAGGATTTAATATTAGTTGGTACAATAAATGCGATTGAATAACCGGCTCCATTAAACGAGAAAAGTTCATTTATATAAAATAACTCAAAAACAGCCTTTTATACTTATTTTTGTTTTTTTAATGGTCAGTTTTGTACGTATAATTTTAAAATTAACCTTAAATGCGGCAATACACAATTTTTGTTTAAATTTATGCAAATATTTCGTATTTAGCTTTAAATAGGTGCGGTACCCCAAAAAATTACCGGCCTTTTCTGTGTGTATACATTATGACTTCCTTCCTTCCCTGTTCTCCAATGCCGAGCCGCCACTGGTAATCGCTAATTTTAAATCAAAAAGAACTTTTTTGGCCAATTTTGACCAAACCTAAAGTGCCTAAAGTTAGTAACTATCCTTCCATTTGGAATCTGGTTAAGGTTTTAACTAAGTTTAATTGATTATTTTACAGCTCCTGTGTGTCTTGCACGACACTGACAATTGCCAATCCATTCGATACTTTCCATACAAGTCAGTATGATTCAACACCCGTGATTTAATATTGAACTTCAACATAAACAAATGATAATTTTTACAATAGTAATTTACTGTCTTTTATGTATTTGTATTCATATACATAAATAAATTTCACTGAAGGTGCTCGTTGTCGTTTTGTTAGATATTTTAAAAATAAAAACCAATTTAATTTAAGAAAAACTTTTCTTTTCATAGTTTATCTTTTTTAACACGCTTTTATTAACTTGGGTTGTAACTATCTGGCTATGTAACGGAATCTTTGAGCCTAATTTTAACCAACTTCCAGCTATTCGATTTCTTTGAAACTTTGCACACGTATTAAGGAAACATGACAATGCAATAATCTGCAAACAGTATCCCGTTATCTTTTTTGGATCGCCAGGAAAAAAATTCCATTATATTATAAAAACAACACCTAGGTTGCCATCTGTTGGCAACATTTCAAACTTTGCTATTAAATGAAGAAGAAATTTTTAGTGGGTTGCAATATATTGGCAACGGTCCAAACATTGCCTGGATTGCCATCTGTTGGCAAAATTTCAAACTTTGCTACTTAATGAAGAAGAAATTTTTTAGTGAGTTGCAATCTGTTGGAAAAATTTTAAAATTTGCCACTCTTGTTCATTAAAAAAATTTTCGCCATTTTGTCAAGAGTAGCAGAAACTAAAAAATGAAAAATAATTAATAGTTTAAAAAAAACTAAAAAACACGCTTTTATATGCAACCGAACTAAAAATTAGAAAATAATTTTTCATTAAAAAAAATATTGTCATTTCATAGTAAAAAGCGTGGGGTGATAAATATATTAAATGTTATAATTATTATATTTGCAAATATCTATGATGGAAAAGTTATGAAAAAATAGTAAAATGCACCCCACGCTTTTTACTATGAAATGACAATATTTTTTTTAATGAAAAATTATTTTCTAATTTTTAGTTCGGTTGCATATAAAAGCGTGTTTTTTAGTTTTTTTAAACTATTAATTATTATAGTTATGTTTTCTGTTTTATGCACCAGAAATTTACTTTTTAATCTCAAAAATAAAATATCGACTGTCACTAAAATAATAGGTTTTTCTTTTGGACTTTAACTAAAATACCTTTATACAGTAATGGGCCAAAATTTAATCGGGGAATGGTAACGATTTGACAAAATTTACTGTGGTAAAAAGTTTAAAATAACCAAGATACAGGGTGTTAAAGATCAAAAAAATAATATTAAATTATTTCGATAATATTTGATACGTTTTAAATATTGTAATAAAACTAGGTTTTCAGGGTGTTATATGATATGAGCTATTCACATCTGATGTTAATTTTTTTAGGTGACGTTTAGGACGCTGCCTACATACACTATTTTAAATTTCTTTATAACGTCTCAACTTTTTGTTGTTCTGTGTTATATGCCATCTAGGTTAACCATTAATTCTCCCATGCTTTCTACACAAAAAAGGGGATATCTTTTAGTCATAATAAGGTAGAAAATAAATATTTTAATTGTTGAAAATTGTAATGTGTTTGGTACATATTAAGTTAACTTTTTAACTAAATTAAAAAAATATATGAAAGATAAAATACTAAGACAAAAACTTGGGAATTTGAAAGTTTCACATAAATTTGAAGGTAATGTAAAAAACGTGTAATTTGTAAAGCTCTATTAACCACAACTTTTCAACTTTTTTCCATAGGACTTGTAGTTTTGCCGAAAATCAATAAAAAGCCGTTTTTTATTCTTAAAAACTCACCTCCTTCCACTTTCTATACTTTCTTTTATTTAAAGATAATGGACCATATGAATAAAAAAATGCAAATGCTTTTGCTTATAATATTAGGTATAGAAGGATTTACTTCCAACATATGAATAAAGTCGAGCATTTGCTTACAAGTGCGAGCGAGTATTTACTTATAGAAAACTGATGCTGCTATTATTTAGTAGCATAACATTTCTATAAGTAAATAATCGACTTTATTTATACGTTTGAAGTAAATCCTCTATACTTTATACATATAAGCAAAAGCATTAAACTTGCTCCTTTTTATTCATATGGCCCATTATTGTATTGTAAAAAAATAATAATAATACATTTTGTACCCGAAAAATACATGTGATAGGGAATGGGGAAGGGTACTTTAAAACCTCACCAAGTATTATTAGGGGAAGGGAGGGGGGGTAAAAATTCGTTAAAAAATATCACGTGATTAATGGACGTCCCCATGTGCTGTTGTTACCGTGGACAATGTGGCTATACTGTAGAATAATCCACACACGGAAAAACAGTTCTGTTAAATTTACAGATAAAGCCCGTATGTATTTTTGCAACGAAGGTTATGTAAAACGTACATATGTATTTCATCTTTTAATACATTAGGGAATATTACGAAAAATATGTATATTACAGATTACTACTAAGAAATGGACCGTTCATCAATTCGCCAATGAGATGTAGTAAAATTATTTATGGATCGAAGAAAAGTTAATTTAAGAGCCAATCTTCGTTTTTTCTAAATGTTGATATTTAACTTCAGAAATTATTTTTCCATAATTATTACGATAACCTATATACTATTCCTTGATTATTTACAGATAGGTTAATGTTACATACCGAGTCTGTAACAATTGCATATTTAATGTGTAAAATTTACAGAATGAACTTTACAGATATTAATCATGAATGAACGACGTATTTACTTTAGCAAATTTTACTTACAGTAGTTTACAGATAAAAGTCGATACATTTTACAGAGTTTTCGGTATATTTTACTGAACTGTTTTTCTATGCAGCCCTTATTTTAACCCTAGGTGTGTGCCTAAACTTTAAAAATAGAAAGTGGCTGTTGCCTAAAATAATTTTTATTCATACCGGTCTTTTAAAAGGTTGATAATCCTTTTAAGACTATAATATTATCCAAAATCAGTTTCATTGATATCTATATTTTAATTGCTAATGTTATTAAAAAAACAAATTTGATTGATACTTTTCTCAAAAAATTTAAAAAAAATCATGATTTTAAACTTATTTAACCATTTGTTCTTTTTTAAACCCCATACGAGGTCCAGTGTTGGGGGAATTTTTTTGCTCCGGGGACCGCCCCACTAAATTTAACGCTGACGGGGAAGAGGGTCTACATTTAATACTTAAATGTTATTATATTAATATCCTGCCATGATTACTTTTCATTATTTTTTTATACCCTGCCGTGCCGATTTCGCTTGGCTATTTTTAAATTACTGGTAAAACTTAAAACTAAGTAGAAAATTACACAAACTATATTGAAAGAGGAAGACATCATGACTCACGCAAAATGTGATAATTCAAGAAGAGGTGGCCATGAATATAAATGATTGGGTTACTGTGTGTACTAATTTTAAAACCGGCATTTATTTCCTGGATTTAAAGTAAACAATAGTACTATTTGCGTTTGATCATGAAGTATACAAAGACACAAAAAATAAATATTAGATACATACAAGGTGGTCATTTGAAAACGAAACAAAAATAATTTTGGGCACTCTATAAGAAAAACAGGCGGACACGTTAATTTTTGATTTTAGAAGAAACATTTTTTTGCCACTTTAACTTCTTAACCTGCAACTCCGTAGCAGGGGTGAGATTCAACCCAAATCCTAAATATGAAGAGGGATTGTGTTATACCTTATTTTAAAGGTCTCACGACCCTAATTACAGCTGCCAAGTTTGAACTCTCTGCTATTATTTTATTGATAGGACAGGTTATCTAAATTTTGATTTTATTTTTTTACTATATAGGGTTATTTTTAAGTTGGTATTTTCCTTTTAACACTGTATAAAGTGCAAGAAAATAAGAAAAAAATCAAATAAAACTATATCCGAAAATGCTTTTTTTCCGTTATACAGAGTGTTTAAGTTTTAAGAAAAAAAATGCCTTTTTTGTCATAGCTTTCCTACCACTTCAGATATTTCCACAAAATTTGGTAAATTTTTTTTGACCGTTACTTACATTTTTTTTTTATAAATTTTATTACCTAAAACATAACAGACAAAAGCCAAATTTATCGTATCTTCAAATTGGCACAAACAAAATTGAAAAATCAAATTTTTGAAGAAAAGTTTAACATGCTAACGTGTAATAAGTCTTATTGCCAACCTACTATTTTAAATTCTAGCATGTCTCTTGCCATTTTTTTTATTTCTTATTTTACAGTTATCAAAGCTCTCTAAAAATATTTTAAAAAAAAGTTTAACTCTTTGATTTGATATTATAGTAGGTATATATGGATAATAAAATTTTAAAAAAATGAGTACATGAACCTATTTCTGGTAGAAACCTAACCTAAGTTTATAAAATTTAAAAATAAAATTGGATTGACTTTCCTAACATGGGTCTTTCTTACGAATCGAATGGCTATTATTTATAGAGCTAATGGCTTCCGCAGTCATGGCCAACACGGGCAAAAATTAATTTTTGACGTGAAAATTTAATATTTCTATAAAGTGTTATCTATCATCTTAAAGAAAAAACGTCGTATAAAAATAAGTTGATGATGGTATCTTAAAACCGAAATCTTGAAATTAAAATCTAAACACAGAAATGCATTGTTTTTAGAAAGCTGCAGTAATAATGTTTTTACGCACATTTTCAGTTTTTTTTCAAAAAAACTTGGAAACCAAACTATCAAAACGGTATTTGATTAACAGTTAAATGGCGCACAACTCTCCCCATTTAATCATCTTTCCGTCTCTTATAATGTTCAATATCCCAATATATTCCCTACCAATTTCACACTGTATTGTTATTCTGCACCTCTCATTTAACACCATCATAGCCAGTGGCGGCGCCAGCTTTTTTAAGTTGGGTGGTATCCGGCAAAGAAATTTAGAGGGTGAACAGTAAACTGTGCAGTGTTGTTATTATATAAATACAGGGCGTTTTGAAGTACAAATAGTTTAGAAGCTCATTTTTAAAATCCCATAAACTAAAATCAAAAACCCCTCCAACCTGCAATCATCGCAAATTGGGTAAAAAAACTGTGGCAACATTTTCGCATCAAATCTCATGAAAATTTGCACATCCCTATCAGTTAAAAAGTTGTATTTATTGTATGTCTTAAAGAAGGTAAGAACCCATTAATTTATTAAATATTCTTCCACCATAGGGAGGTGTTAATGAGGGTGAAGCCTGTTGATGACCAAAATTTTATGTGTAAGATCAATTTTAAAAGTTAACCTACACCAGCATAATGGTCACAGAAAAATTCAAATATATGATTTTTTGCATTTTTGTGATAAAACAAACGGTTTTCGAGAAAATTGTTTGCTTAGTAGGCTTTGTAAACCAAAAAATATTTTATAACCACTTTAAGTAATATATACAGTGAGAATCTTAAAAGGGACAAGTTATTAAGATCAGGTAAAATTTGGGTAAAGGGTGTCACATAAACTACTCTTTGACATAAAAATAATTTTGGTTTAGAAGGCACTAGCAACTTTTTTTAATGTAAAGAGGGGTCATGTGGCACTTTGATTTAAAAGCCTTTTAATTCTCTATTCATCACCATTTTATGTTTAATCATCGGTCCAGTCGTTCAACAGTTACAGGCGTTTGAAGTTTAGCTTCAATTTGTACATACATTGCGGTTTTTAAAAGTTCTCTCCCCTTAATTTTTGAATGGGTCAAGATATCGAGATCGGGAAAAATTTGTGTAAAATGATGTCACTTAAGCTATTTTCTAGCATTAAAATAACTTTGGTCACGTGGTCTGGTATCAAGGGGGCACTGGCAAAATTTAAATTTTTTTCGCTCAGTTATGTGTACCTATTTAAAATTTAAATTACTAAATGTATATCATTTATTAACAAAATAAAATACAGTGATGATATTAAAATAGTTACCACTTTGTCTTTTAAATTGGACTTTTTTTGCAAATAGGAATGGAGGTCATGTAGCACCTCGTTTTAAAGGTCCTTGAATTCCCTAATTAACGCCACTTTGTTTTTAAAAATCAGCAAGGCCGTTCTAGACTTACAAGCCAATTTCATTAAAACGGCACTGTTTGTACGGTATATAAGCCAAATTTCAAACGGTTCTAAGTGTGGAACGGCTGGGCCGATTTTCAAAAACAAAGTGGCGTTAAGTAGAGAATTAAAGGGCCTTTAAAATAGGGTTCTACATGATTCTCATTTCTATTTGAAAAAATCCAATTTAAAAGGCAAAGTGGTAACTATTTTAATATCATCACTGTATTTTATATTGTTAATAAATGATATACATTTGGTAATTAAAATTTTAAATAGGTACACATAACTGAGGGAAAAAATTTGAAATTTTTTAAACATTTTATATTTAAACTTTACACTAAAATCCGTTTCTTATGACATAGCGCAACATACTGGTAATTTTTAATATTGCGACCATAGATCATTTATTCAAAAATTCCATAATTGAATATGAGCTGACTAAATAATTTATTTAAATGGAATGGTTTTTGAACATGACTTTTTGCGTTTAATTAGCAGGTTGGGCGAACGGTTGGGCAAGAGCAATTTAGGTTGGGCGCTCGCCACATTGCGCCCACCCCTGGCACCGCCATAGCCTACTAAAAATACAATATAACCTAATTTTAAATTTGCAACTTACTCGCTAAATAAAGATTGATAGCACCTAAACCTCAACCCAAATTAAAAAAAGTTTTCATAGCAGTTTCCGAGATTTTTTAATAGAACACACACCGTGAATAACATTGTCTACGTGTGTCTCGATAAACCCGTAAAGAACTAATATATCTTTTTATCTGAATGATTACCAATGAAGAAATATATTGGCGATTGGTACCCATGAGTAGCTTTTGTCCATTAGATATCTAGAGCCATTATTTAAACAGATTGTTCATTTAAAAATTTACCACTCAAGTTATCTGCGGAGAGACTAATTTGGGAAAATCGCCGAAACATGTCAAGCTATTTATTGGGGGAAATGTTTTTTGCAAAAAAATGGACGGCGCACTTTTAACCTCTTACCCACCAGGGGCACCACCCTAAAATTAATAAATGAGAAGGGGGATACATTATTTTAAAGCTCCTGACGAGTACTTTATAACCCCAAAATATAAAATCAATGTCTTTAATCTACTAGTACTACATCCTGTATAATAAGTATTATTAAGATATATGTATTAATACAAAATTTCAAAAGGTTTAACTGCAAAAAAAAATCCTTAAGCATTACATTACCAGGGGCGTAGCTACCGCTGTATCAAAGATACAGGGCCCCCAGGCTCCCCAAATGTTTGTAAGCAAAAATTAGAAATAGGAAAAAGAATGTTTTTGAAAGTGGGGACCTTTTTGGGACCCCTGCTAGGACGGAAAAGTGGAGACCTGTTTTTTTGGGCCTCTGCAAGGACGGGAAAGTGGGGACCTTTTTTTTGGCCCATGCAAGTACGGAAAAGCGAAGCCCTTTTTTTGGGACCCCTGCAAAGACGAGAAAGTGGGAACCTTTTTTTTTTCTTCAACAAGAAAGTTTTCAATATGGTTTCACGTCATTTTTAAGTCATTTTGGTCATTTTTGGTCATAGGACGTCATAAGACCAAAATTATGACGTCATTTTAATGACGTGTTTTTGACGTCGTTAAAGTGACATCTTCTCGACGTCATTTTTTGTCATACTAGCTTATAAAAATCTAATAACGTCATGTTTAGAAAACCCGCCAGAAAAATTTTGTGACATTATATGATTCGTATCAAAATCCAACCGAAATATCATATGACAGAAAATTAAGACTAATAATTTTACAAAATTGAAATAGGAAAAAACTCTACCGACAGATGGCGTAATGGACAATAAACTACTACGTTTATTCAACATCTTCGCTTTTTATCGCCTACAACGTACCGATGAGATCAAAATAGTTCGAGACCGGTCTGCGGTTGGTGATCTCAATTAGCTTTGAAAGAAATATCTTCGGCTAGTGTAAAAATCTGCATCTCCAGGTTGGTGAAGTGTCCCAAGAGCTGCGACCTTGCAGTGCAAGGTAATTGCAAGCAGTAAGTAGTTTTTTCCTATTTCAATTTTTAAATAAAATATCTTATTATTTTAGCTTTAAAAAAATAATAATATGCGTCAATTTTTCGTCATCCTAAAGACGTCATTATGACGTCATTAACAGGACGTCTTTTGTCTGTGACTTAGGGAGGTCAATTTAACGTCATTTTGTCGTCATTTTATGACATCTTTGCTGACCAAATGTAACCAAAAATTACTAAAAGAAAAACGTCAATAAGACGTCAGCTTGCTGCTTGGGTATAATTATAGGTCTAGTACCATTTTCATTTTTTTTTGCGTATCGTTACGTGATCGTTACAGCATATAGTAAAATAACTAACATTTATTTAGACGTTATTATAAAATAATAAACACATAAAAAAGTGTATTAAACCTAGATAAACATCTTATACTAAAATAATCCTATGTATTATTAAATTATTATTGATGGAATAACGTCACGTAATTCATTAAAGCAAATATTTTATTAAAATAATTTATTGGATGAAGCCTATTTTCCTATTTATTGTTTCAGAAATAATATGGTATAATCTAATCACTATAGGCCCAAATTGTAATTTTAATCGCGTTAAAATAAAATCACAACCGAAAGTGGACTTTATTAGTACTAATACCAAAAATCTATTTACAAAAAGATTATTCACCAGGCAAATTTGTATAACATACTTGAAGTTTCACCGTAAATCCCTTGCTGCCATATTTTAAACCTCAAAGTCTGTAAGGACAACGAAATATACTAAACTTATTTTTTTAAATAATATATAGGCACGGGATTGGCTTTTGCGACTTCCAAAATTATTTACATTTTAAAATTACACACTTTTAATTATTCTAAAATGTGCTTTTGCCCAAGTATTTTGTCT